>DWBH01001076.1:0-10325 GCA_018230765.1 Ernsta delagoae
GTAAGTCCCCAAATTCCCCTCTTCGCCTCCCTAACTACTATGAATCAGCTGTTAGGGTTGATGTTGACGCAGGCGCGGAACGGAAGTAGAGGTGCCAAATTAAAATGGCATTGGCCGGATGTTCAGTGCAAATTACATTATGGCAGACGATATTAAATGAATTTGTTTTAACATTACATTGTATCAGAACCCGCTAAATCATTGTAAAGTACTTATGAATGCTAAAATACATTGTAGGTACGATAAAATCTACGCACAGATACTTATAGCTAAGAACTATCACTTAATAGGTATAGAACAGGCTAAGAATTTTGCTGATCATTTAAATAATGTCAAGCCTACAGATAGGCAATACAATAGTCAACTTCCCCCTTCGTAGCTACGCCAATGTTTACGGGTTCTAATAGTTCTAAAAGAAATATTTTATAAATCAAACACATTTATTTCATAGTATTTTATTGTAGCTACTTACGTCACGATTGATTGATTATTTATTTGGAATCTCGTAGGTATAACAGTTTCTGATATTCATTCAAGGAATATCGAAGTCATGAAATAGGAGTCGTAGGCAATGCCTCCTCATTGCCAACGCGTTGAGAGCTGACCAGCGTAGTGGGTAGAAGATCTGAGGGTAATAGCATAGCAATATATCAGGTATTATGGAGTTGTCCGCGATAAACTCAACCACTGATCGGATTTTAGCAAAATTTTGCACACTTCATAATACTTATAGTTTGATCCCACTTTAGAGATATGATAGTTAAAAAATAATTTAAGTATAATCGTTTTTGACACAGACGAAGTTGCGTGGATCACCTAATTATACTATATAGCTAGTTATTAGATGATCATAGACATACAATAGCCTATAATTAAATTATGTAGTAAACTAAACTGTCGTAAACTAAACTTCTTTATTTTGTTACTTTAAAAAGTATCTATAGACATTTTTTTGTTATAACTTATTTTTGAGTTACATTTAAATATTATACTATACTTTTTACATTTTCTAAGAGAATAAACCATTGAAAACGGGTAGGAACCATTGCTATCAGCTACCACCCACTCTTCGGCGAGCATGCTGAAGACAGCTTCCTTGTAATTGCCGTAGCCATCGCATTCAATGTCAGCACCAGTACGACATTTCTCCCGGGCGCAGTCTGACATGAAAAATCAATCATTTTTGAAAATGGCGAAGCGCAAATCCCTTGGATCCCATAAAAAAGGATTTTCAAATCATTTTTTCATCTATATTATTCATATTATAAAAGATCGTTAAAGAGGTTCTTTTTGTTTGGTTTCGTTAAGATCTTGTAAACTTGGATTATAAATGACTGAGGCGACAATCTCATTTCTCAGATTGGACCCTCCCTGTTTTAAAATCCAATATGACTACACGCGCTATAAAGTATGTACTTTACAAAAAAAATCTTACCGCAATTCATATTAGAAACTTCGACCCTCGGAACCTTGATACCGTCGATGAAAGTACCATCTTCCAGAGAGCAGTAGCACACAAACCGACGACACTACATGATAAATAAACTTTACATTTAAGCACTCGTGCGTATAGTATTTTTACTTCGTTTAATCTGCCACCAAACAAAATGATTACCCCAGATTATGTTCACTTTTAGGTCCAAGTGCTAAAGTGGATTTAAAAAGGGATAGCTACTTTTGTGAAGTCCACCGACTCGCTCTTGGCTAGTGTGGCCTAAAAACTCCACTCCTCGAGGCTATTAATTACCATGTTGATGATGATGGTGGTAATGATGAATAAATGAGTCTCTACCTTAAGCCAAGCTTAAGAAACAACGAGAGACCTATTGACTACAGAGAAACAGAACAGAACTCTAAGACTTAGGTGCGAAACTAGCGAAACTGCGAAAATAGCTATGAAAAACGCGTATCCATGATGCCCTTGAGATGGTTTTCAATCTAAGGTTGCATTTATTAATAAGGGCCTAAGATATTGATGGTAATCACCTGCACAGGCGCGTAGAGCCACAGCGGGGTGCACTGGGGCGCTTCGTAGTGCAAATGACCCTCCGCACCGTACTTCTTCTTGAAGTATTTCATCTCCCGCTTACAAGGCTCTGTAAAATAAAATACATATTTAAAAATTCGTCTTAGTTATGCTCGGACTATTCTGTAAGGATTGCTTTGCTCAGTGGACTATAAAAATGTAACTTTGCAACTTGCTGACAATTACAAAGTTGGGACCCTAAAAAAACCCAAATACTTGTATTTAAACCAAGGGTGAAAATCGACGCTCTTTTTAATTTTCAATCTAAGAATAGTGCTAAAGTTACGCAGGATCTTCAGAACGTTGAGCCAGCTGCTGCTACAAGTACCTACAACGTAAGGGATGAAGAGATAGGATAAAGCTGAGGGAGAAATCTTCTGTACATGGCAGAAAACAATGACGGGAATACCATTGATATTTTCCAAGGATTCGTCCCTCTTTCTACGACCACCGGCTGTGGAGTGGACCGCGTGTATATCCTGGCAGTAGCCCTGTCTGCAGACCAAGCCATCGTCACAGCCTGGTTCCAAAAACTCCTCTTCGATCTAAGACATAGCTTAGCATAAAAAGTAATAATTTTTAACTGACTCCAACTAAAACATGTCAAATTACATTTATTGTAACAGACTTCTTCAGAAAGTGTTTTTTGGATGTTGAAGCCTTTTCGGATATGATTTGTTTGTATAAAGTGCATACACTAGTATAAGAAGCAAATCGTTAAAAAAAACTATTATATACCTATCTACATACATCTACGAGTATGTATAATTATTTTCTACTCATGTATCTTTCCAATTATGTAATTGGCATTTTTATGTTAATACCTACTTACCTCAGTTTCTTGTGTCCCGTTGACATAGTGAACTGTTTTCTTATACTCAGCACATTTTTGGTTCAGTTCTGAAATATGTTTATGTTCTGATTAAATATTTCACTGCTAAGTACCTGCTGCACCAGCGCATTTGTTTGTTTTTCTTAAACTTATAACAAACTAACGCTGATAAGCACTGCATCGGCCGCAGCAGTTGCACTCATCCTTATCTGGCAGGAACGCGCCTGGGGCACACTGGCTCTCCTTCATCAGACCACCGGTGCATTCGTAACCCCTGCAGGAGATTGGACAATCTGCCCCACCCGTTGGCGGTTGGAAACGAAAATTTCTGCGGCTGAGATTTCAAAGGTCATGAACATTTCGGAAGTAGCCAGTGTCTACTTGCAGTTTGCCGTCGTAACTTTTACAAGAGATTGTCGATTTTCTACGGTACGGAGCAATATTTATGGGCTACCTACATATTAAAAATTTTCCCTCTAATTCTTCTAACATTCTATTACACCTCTACCCAGCTTTAGCCCTATGATTTGAAGACGTTGATGATGAGACACTCTTGATTTAAAGACGATGATGATAAGAAAGTACGGATTGTACCACGGGAATTAACTTAGTTCAGATATGTAAAGAAAAGCAACCCACAAAAAAGTTCTAAATCAATTGAAAAACGCCTAAGCTCACATGCTAAGGGACTCATTTGGCAGCGGTGGCACGGTAACCGGCACGCCTGAAAAAAAACAAAGAAAGCAAAAGTAATTTAAATAAATTTAATCGCGCATTAGCGAATCTATGAATTTCATAGGTGTTATATCATTATAGAGTACTATCTCTGGACATTGTAGACATGGTCGACTATCACTTCTCATATGGAGTAAAGATAGAAGTGAAAAAAACGCTTACATCTCCTAAGTATAGTGTCGCAACGAAGCGCTTTTATCTCTTGCTCTGGATGGCCCCAATATGGATTGCAACCTGCTCTAAAATCTAAGTAAAAAGGTGATTGAATTTTCTTGTTACTGACGTTAGTCAAATTTATCAAATTAGTGACAATTTATCAAATAGGTGACATAAACAAACGATATTATAATTTGAGTTATATTAATTTGATAAATAAAGTAGCTACTTGATATTTTATCTTCATTAATTCTTACCTATGGTGGTAACTGGTAGGAATTCTTCGGAATCAAAGGTATATTCGTCTTGAATACATGATTGATCGAGCTCTGAAAATAGTTTATTTATTAGTTAAGTAAGAATTTTATTCGATTTCCCTTTTGGCGTGATGAAAAAGTAAAGCACTAACTAACCTAAAGAAAAAAAGGCGTTGTCAAGGGCGTTGTTCTTTCGGAAGAGTCGGTCTTCGTCATTGGTCTATCTTCCTTTTATTCCTATAAATTTTCATTGGTTTGGACTCTGTACTGTTAGGCTTTTACTACCTTGCTTTTAAATGGGAATACTTAACTTTACACAGCTACATAAGTTAAAAATAGATACCTCTGTAAAAGACACACTCGTCACAACACCGGCAGTGCTCGTAGTCTGCCGGAATGAACATGCTTCTCCATTTTCCGTACTTCTTGTCACAGTATGTGCGGTACTCCGAAGGGTGTACCCTTCTTTCCCTAAAGCAAGTTAAGTAATTTTTTGCTAATGTAATTTCAAGCGAATAATTTATTGTTACTTTTGCTTAACTTTCATAATTTCCTATATCAATTCCGGATCTATCCGGATCTATGTATATTATCAAGAAACCCAGATCGATTCGATCGGCGATTAGTCTTCTTAGATCTTAACGAGTGTGCCAAAATAGGCTTACAGGTTCGTGTTGCCATATAGGTACGTATCAGGTGCCATAGAAGTAATTTTCGAGTTCTTTAATGTACCTACCTGCAAGAATCACGGAAAAGCTCGCACTCTGTGCTGTTGCTGAGACGAGGACACTGTGGGCAGAGTTGATAATCTGGGGGAATAATATCTTATTATGGTTATGGAATATCACGTAAATACATCCCGTAAAAAGTCCCGATTAAATATCTGTTAAGGAAATAGGCCAAAGATCTGAGAGCAGAGAAGAGTTTGTTATTCGGGGATCCTCCAACTGAGAAACCTTGACAACTGTTCTTTGAACAAAATCCATTCAGATACATCAAGAATGTTACGCGGAGAAAGGACTATTTTACCATTCGTGCTTCTGCAGACAGGCCTGATTGTTCTCCGACTAGGGAAATGCAGAATCAAGCTTTGAGGGCTGCTTCGTTCGCACGTCTCAAAGTCGATGTCAGCCTCGTTGCTGCGAACCAGCGACAAGATCTCTGTCTCCCGCCAATATTCACTCGTGTCCTTGTCTTTGTCTATCAGCATTATGAAGGGTAGGAACTGGGGATGTGGCATAAGGATGGATCGCTGTTATGATAAACTTTTTGGTTATTGAGTAAGTCAAATCTAGGAAATTTTTATCTGCTGTCACAGCATCATTGAACGTCCATAGCCAATGGCAAATACCCAAGTCTATTGAGTATTTATAAGTTGGTTAACATAGTGGCCATATCTTCGTAGGCCTTTACAAATCCTCTATTGAGAGGATAGTAGGTGAGTGGCTGTGTGACACCTTATGAAACTAATATTTATAATTAAGTTCTAGTGAACCTGATAAGTATTTAGCTGCTGATCACAACTTTTTTTAAGAAACACAAATACCGATGGAGTCTGGAAGATGGAGTCTGGAAAGAGGTGCATAGCTTTACTTTGAGGATTATCACAAAAATACTTTTCGTAAATTACATACCTTCAGCGGTTCTTTGTCACTTGTATTATAACTGTGATAGACCATGTTTTTATCCAGTGTCAGTACAGGAACGACGCTTTTGGTTGCACAATAGTGCATTAAACCTGATATTATAAGCAAAAGAAGCTTCATTTTTAACGTTATGAAATGTTTTTGGAATCTTGAAAGAAATATTTTGTTTTGTACTTTTATTTAGAAGTTTGAAAGGTATGTGATGGCTGTCAGAAGGAAACTTGTCCTCTCTCGGGCAGAATGATAAAATAGTCGTTAGGCCAAGGTCACACTTTACTTCACACTGCAATATTTTCGTATAATACGTTACTATTATCTAGGTTTAAAGGTTTTTCGGAATTTTTCAGTCCATAAATTCCATAATGCCTATATATTATGAATATTAATTTTAATTTAAACAAAAATTCATGGTTACTAACTAAATAGTCAAGGAAATGAAGCAGGCTTCTAAAATAAAAGTCAAAAATAAATTAATTTGTTTATTTTTGTTGTAAAATAGGTATACAATACAAAAGTGTCAATTATCTAATAATATTACGAACAATAATTAGTGAGTCGGTGTGAGTTTTAGGAGTCTCCCAAGGTTATTTTTTCAACATTTTGCTATTGGTATAATACAATTTAAGTATTAATTGTCAGTAGTTGAAATAAAAACTTTAAAACAGTTTAAAAAATTGCAAGATTTACTTTAAAAATTCGAGCATGCAGTCTATAGTAAGTATTATTTCTGAGCCATTTTGAATTTGAGCCTAGTTGTTTATGAATTTAAATCTTTATTTTTAAATAATACGCGCGCGATTGCGTGCGGACGGAACATACTAGTTTCTAGTACCCTTATTAATAACTGTAACTTAAGATTGAGAGCCATCTTGACACCATCTTGAGTGCTGGTTTTTTATAACTATTTTCACGGTCAAGATACACTCAATCTTATGTTGTTTTTTTATTAATACGGGTCTAAGTCTCTCATCTCAAGAGGCGCGTTCTAGTTGGCGTCTAGTCAACTCATCTGTACAAGACCTAAGTTTACACGAAATACCTTTCACATAACATTTTTATAGGTAATAAGTATTATAAAATATCATAATCATAATTAAAATAAAACACAGATCAAAGAGTCGCTTTAATAACATAATTATTATCGTATTACTATTTATACGGTGCTCTACACGTCTAATAGTTTAGGTGTTAAAGATATCAATTTAATTTAATTTGTACCCACTGAACGGAGAAAGGGAAATTGTACTAAATTTGTACAATTATTAACCATGAAAGTGTTTTTGACAAGGAAATATTTAACTATTCTCGCGCAGACTCGCAGGTCAAAAATTTACGCCATCTGGACACACCCTTGTGGTCTACTACTAACTGTGCCCGTGATAATGGTATTCAGCCAGATATTGCACTACAGTTGAAGTTTCTTTGAACAATATTGTTAATTTATCGTGTTGTACTTTTAATGTTACAGTGTAGGCTGTGAGGTCATTTAGGTTTAATTTCTTCCCAATAGACCTACGGAATGAACTATCAGTTGGTCTATTGGGAAACAGTCTATTATACCTTAAAAAGAACTCTAATGGTACCTACATTTCTTCGGTCCGAATATTCACCGCAAACTCCGGAAGGCTTGGTAAATTATGTAAAACACAAAAACCAATGTCACGACAGTTTAGAAAAGAACCTATGTACCTGATTAATTATTAAATAATATGTAAAGTAAGTCGTCAGACTAGACATCAGAAAACAAAAACATGCAACTTCTTAATAGCCCAAAAAAATATTTAGCCAAATATTATTTTGGCCCTAACAGCTGTTAGGGGCCATTCATAAAGTACGTCACACGAATTTCATGATTTTTAGACCCCCTCCCCCTCCTTGTCACAGATAATCACATTTGGGAAACCCCCCTCCCTAATGTGACGTCACAAATTTGTAATTTTACATCTAAAAATTTTAAAATAAAGCTGCAGTTTTCCACAGTTTTGTTTCCATTTAAATTACTTGTTATTTTTTAATTTTAGTGAATATTTCAAATGTCGTTTCACCATGTCACACTTCGTCAACTCCCCCCCCTTTATATGTGACGTAGGTACTTTATGGATGACCCCTTATAAATTTTTTAAATTTAATGTAAGATTCCTTGGTAGCAAAGTTTTCCGTTTAATTCATTGTCTTATGCGTTATCTAAAAGCAAAAATATTATTATGTTGTCCATTAAAAAGTTAACATCATCATCATATTATTATTAAATTCATTAAAATTGGATTTAAAATTGTCTCTGATTGACTTCACATTTTGAAAATATCAGATGTTTAAGGAAAATATAGATTATAAATCCTCCTTAGGCTGACATCAAATAACACTCTTACAATTCGGGAAGACGGAATCACAAACGAACAACAATTGTCAGTAAGTTCCTACGTCGTTACCCATACATTTCAATAACGTACCATCCTAATTAAAACAACAAAAAATTGCACAAAAGACTAGCTCTCCATCGACGAACAACCAACATCAGACTAGACATTACAGACTAAAAATTTAATATCAGCAGTGTATATAATAAAACAAAAAAAACTACCAAAAGATGCCACATACAACGCAAAAAAATATCAACCTAATTACAATCGCACGACGGTTCGAAATTCCGTAACCGCTACACAAGGTGCGCTCATCCCGCTTACTCAAGCTCTTAATACTATCCTCTTACCTTTTCCTGCGAATGCTCGTCCGCAAATCCATGAGAGCACTCGCCGTGATGACACCATGCCTCTGAGCTGAGACCCCATAGTCGTAATCGGCGTCACCGCCTATGGTGATCGTGGAAAACGAGGTGGAATTCCGCCGTTGCTGCATAGACTTCTTGCCAGCGCTCAGGAAGCCGGTCTCGGATGGACTCTGTCTCGCTATCGGATGGAAATAGTCCCCGTGACAGTTGGTCTCCAGCCAATCCGGAGCTCTGGGCTCGTGGAGTTTTGTCGCCTTGACGGGTTTTGCTGGCTGGTCGGTCCGGTAGTCCTTGAGGGGTCGATCAAGGGTTTTGGAGGCCCTAGGTCTGGTCTTCTGGTCGGCTGAGACGCTCAAGTGTTTGGTCTTCGTGTTAATTTTGGTCGAAGTGTCGGTAGTCTCGTGGAAACTCTTGCTGCTCTTACTCGGTGTTGACGATAACGCGTAACTCTTGCTACTGAAAAAAAATCCAAAAGGCATGTTTTATATTCAAACTGCTACTGTGGAAATCAAAAAGGCATATCATAGTACAAAGAAAAGCTTCCCGAGGTAGAGAATTTCGTTAATAGTGCCAAGTTATCGGGTATAACCAGGAGTTTCATAATAATGTGTCTCGGTTTCCTCGGCAAATATTTAAGTTATTATTGCAATATGTAGTATGTTGGAAAAATTACTCTATTATTATTATAACTTTTTGATAATTTTATGATAATAAGGTACATTCAAAATGCATAAGGATCGTCGAAAGGTCGTCGTCGTTTTCGACCAGGTTACGTGGAAAGAAATAATTTTACCGGCCAGCGTAGTGGATTGCGGCAGGCCTAAACCTACTTCATATTTGCAAGGATATCCATACCCAGTAGAGGAAAAATGATAGTTTAATAATGGATCATAAGGAACTGTTAAAAGCAGTCCAAAAGCTGTAAAATTGTGCGAAATAAAGCTGCGTCACTGTGAAAACAATTGGAAATGTTCACCTAAAGAACACACAAGCTACCTGGAGTGACTCTTCTTATGCTGAGCGCTACTCGGCGAGCCCTTGGCCATGATGCTGTAAAGCTTATTCCTGTAGTCGTCCACGGACAGTTGCTTGTCGTCCCTCAGTGGCAATAGTACGTCAGAATGGAGAGTCGGCTCGTCGCGCTCCCTATGGAATCTGGGAAAGGGACAAGTCTATCTGGAAAAGAGTATCTTTTAAGACCCGTATAGTGTAGTGATTAAAAGACCCGTGTGGTGTAGTGGTTATTTATATAACACACGGTCCACCATGCGGAGGGTCCTGAATTCGGTTCCTGGCGGAGCAGAAATTTCCATGAGTAAATTTTCTGTTTTCGGTCTGGGTGTTTGTGTGATTATTATCTTTGTGTGCGTCCATAGCATCCGCGACACAGGGAATCCTGGTGTGTGTGTGACATTTCCGAATTTTTCAACTCCGTTCGTTCCATGGATCGGTGGATCCACATCTAACGTCACTTAAAACTATATAACTTGTATTTCAAGATGATTTCTGATGAAAAATCTCGCATCGCATCATCAGAACTATTTACGTCTCACACTAACTTGGCAACATATTCGTGGTCCAAAGCGCGTTCAGCGCTGAGCCTCTTCGCTGGGTTGAACACGAGCAAGCGATGCACCAAGTCCGCAGCATCCTTCGGCGCACACGACATCATCGCGTTCAGAGTGGCTTTAGCGCTGTTAGCAGCTGCCTGCTCCCTGATCAGCGAGGACCCGTAGCCGCTGCACACCGCCGCTATGTCTGGAAGGTTGGCAATAGGTTGTTGGGACTAGACTAAGGCTGTAGACAGACCTGCAGCAGGCACTGGCGTCAAAGTGTGACGTCACGGACGTCACGGTGACGTTACGGAATTCATGAAGTTTAATTAAGGCGTATTTCTTCTATACCTCCACAAACTCTCCATGGTAGAAAATAAGTTGATCAAATC
>DWBH01001077.1:0-10324 GCA_018230765.1 Ernsta delagoae
AATATATACTTATATAGATATTTTACACCCAGACACAGAACAAATATTCATGTTCATCACACAAACATTTGTCCTGGTTGGGGATCGAATCCACGACCGCTTGTTTTTGCAATTAGGTTCGCTAACCACTCGACCAATCGGCCAGTCCATTCAAATTTAGGTACATTTTTCATTTTACTACTTAAACAAAAGTATAAGGAAAGAAAGTATATTTCAAACAAGGCACAGCTTTCGCAAGTTTTCTAATATGTTCCAATTGATGCGATTCTCGAGTCGCCCGCAAATTAGGGAGGCGCTACACGGGCGTTGAAACTCCGCTGCGTTGACGCTGCGACAACCAATATGCAGTCTCTGATAAACAAATAACGATATGCAAATAAATAGGCTTTTATATGTACAACAAATTATTTATGTACAATATGACTAAGAATCTGCTTTTCTGATGGTCTGAATTTGCGTCCCACTGTTAGTAAGAACTGCAGTGACATTGTTTAAGCTTAGCATGCGATCGTATTAATAGATCACGCGCTGCGCGTTATATCGATGCCAGCAGGATCGTAGCTTCAACTCTGTTCAACATACGTCCGTCACGCCGTCAGCCGTCCGTCATTGACAATGCCAATGATATGAAAATGTCGTTCCAATTCATACGATCTACTTATGCGACATATGTATTACGTACATACGACGTTCTAGTATTCTATGTACGCAAGACAGCGCGTCAGCTCAGTGAACGCGACGTTAACGCAGCGCACGCACAGCACCCGTGTGGCATCGCCTTTATGTACGTATAGAGGCAAAATTGAACGATTTGGCTGCGGGTCACGTCAAGGTTGGGTCTTCAGACATGTTCAGTTTTATCGGATGATCTTGGCATCTAATAGACGTGTTAGGCTTTTGTAAGAAAAATACGCGACTTACGCTCTGTTTTTTAATGTCAAAAGTGTTGTGATTGTTTTTTCAATAACTGCTCTGTCGTGCGATGGTTCGTTATTGTTAAACGCCTGCTTTTATCATACTTCATCGCACTGGTTTAATGTGAAACCTTTGGACATTCACATTTTGTTCCTTTCAGACGATTTCATTAAACTATAACTGCTAAATTCATTCACTTGTAATAAAATAATCTACATTTTATATAACGGCATGCGCGTTACAATAAATACATCCTACCCCGAAACTTCTGTTATAACGACTTAATAGTAAAACGTTAGTAGTAAAACTAGAAGGGTTTCAAAATCGAGCGATTCAAATGTCGGTCACGTCACACTGGGGTCTTCACGTCCTGGACCATGGAGTAAAGAGACAAGTTCAGGAAATTGCCATAAGACCGTACGATGTAGGTATACGTAGACACAAGCCGCGGTCGGTAATTGCGATAGGTACTGCAGTTGTTATATAACCAAGCATTTTTTATTGATTGGCAGATGTTAAATAGTTTCTTATATTAAACGTATGACGCATGAAGTATTGATTCTTCAAAAGCAAGGCTTTACAGACTAAGAAACATATATTATGTATTAAGAAAACTGATTTCACTGCTTTACTAATTCAGATAGAGGCTATGCAGCTAACTAAATTACAATTATTGCAAACCTTCGATAGTTGTATCAACATGTGACAAATCTGCGTAATCATGATGAATATTCTCTTAAGGTAAACGCATATTTTGCATCTTAAACACAAAAATAAACAGATATTAGCGACTTCACTCCATGCAGTTTAGAATTTGAATAGCCCAGCGAACTACCTAGAATTTCCTGTGTTGTGGGGTCTGTGGGCAAATAAAACAAATATACAAACATTGAGACTGAAAACAGAATCAGAAGTACATCAATCAAGTTTTAGCGCAATCGAGAATCAAACTTGTAGAATGTCAGTACTACCTACTCACACCACAGGGATTGTCAACTATATGATTATCACAAAGCGTATAAGAATACTTCCTGTCTCTCTTACTTCCGTGTCGAGGGTCATGTTCATCTTTATCGGCTAATCCTGACGCCTATGCAAGGTTGGTGTTTCAGAAGTTTTATAGTATTTTCTATTGTGATACAGTAACAAAAAAGCGTATGTAAATTTCTATCTACAAAGTACACAAAGTTAACAGAGGTGAACCTTTTTTCCCAACAGTTTGGTAATACTGAGTTAATGTAGAAATTTGAGTAAGCATAAAGTAATTAAGGCCCTGTTTCGCAATCTTTAAATAAGGCCCTAAAACCTATTCGCTTAATAAAGTGAAAACTTTGCGTACACAAAATGTCCATTTAACCAAGTGCTAGTATACTAGGGATTTAGTTAAAGTTTTGTAACTAGGCTTAAATCTCTATTCTTAGTACCTCTACTAAAAATTAGACCAGGCTTAATACTGACACTTTCTCTGTCCCACATTTAACTAGTATCAGCACTTGTTTTAAGCACATGACTAATTTAAGCCGTTTTTTAATAAGGCCATATAAGTTTTCTAAAAACACATTCAAAATAAAATTACTTATTTCATTTTTGTATTTCAATCTCCTTGCAACACCCATACACCTAGTAGGTAAGCTAAAGCTTAAACCAGTGTAATAAGAACGTATTGTAGAAAATTGGGCAAATAGGATTGCGTCTCGCCCGCGCGACACCCGGATTTCAAATTGTATCGCGAGTAATTCCAAATCGAATGAGATACTGAGCCAGAGTGAGTGAATGATTTTGTTATAAGGCGTCGGATCTATCAGCCGTTCATTCTGCTGCAAGTTTATTCAGACGGTCGTGTAGATGGGTAGGTATATAAAGTACAATGATATATTTACTGCTTTGCTATACGCTATAAAAGGTTAATGGGTAATTTGTTTAATGCTTAGTTAACAAATTTTCATTGAATTTTTAACTAGCCACTTAACAATTGTCACTAAAAATCATATGAGCGTTTGGTTTTTTTAAACATTACTTGTGTTGATTGAATAGGCATAATAATAATAAATATTAATGAAATCTACTTAATATTATAACCTAGTGAATATTATAAAGCTAGAGCGTGGTTGAATACAAAATTTTACGAACCTACTCGTTGGATTCTCAGTATTATAGAAGTGGATTATGAGAAGAACGTTGGTTAAGAGACCGTAAGTAAATTAATGTAATTAATTCAAGTCTAACCCTATTCATAAAAGGGAAGACTTAATAATTTTCGAAATATCGTACCTAAATATCTATGAATTATTCCGCAATTTTGGGCCTTATAACTCCGCTTTAAAAACAAGTTACGCATCTGTTACACTTTAAGTCGATTTTGACCTATTCAAGGCCCCAGAGTTCTTAAGACGGCCTTCTACTTGTCCGCCCATCTGGAATATTGGCTTAGTAACGCTGTATAAATATTCATAATCGAGAGTAGATGCTTAAAATTAAGCATTCTAGACCTCGATTTATTAAGAACAATGTATAAATTTACAAGAATAATTAGTACTAGTATTATACACCGTATACTTTATTGTATACATTGTGCTGTAAGAGTTTACATTATAAATATGCGTCACATAATATGTACTAGTTGCACCCGAGGATAAAATAGGGTAAATGATAATTGTGGCTTTCATCTTACTCCATGCCAAATTTTATCGAAATCGGTTAAGCCGCTTAAACCTGAAGAAGCAACAAACATTTATACAAAGTTTCGCCTTTTTGTGATAAAAAAATATTTTGTTTATTTACCATCAGACATATAATTAGAATAGCAAAAAAACGTATCAAGCCTATGAAATCAAAATCGATATAAAAATCGTCATTGTAGCAGTTAGTGGAGGCCTTCCGCAGCTCTAATTAAAGCCCATCAGGGGGCTTTGATAAGTGCTGCAAGAAAGTAAAGAAATTTCTTAAGGAAGCCAGCCAGCAAAGAAAGCCAGGATAGCGGTATAATTCCGTCTAATTTTAAAATGTGTCTCCGTATATTTTCTAGTGACGTTGGTAGCATATTTATTGTGTTTGTAAGTCGGAGAGCGCAAATGGAAAACAAATGCATTATATCCGGCACCGTCTCAGCGGTAGCAGACAAATTGTTTGGCGTATCTCTCACATACGATACTTATGTATATTATTTACCCTACTTAATTTAATGTATAGGCTTACTACAAAGAATTTAAACTAAACAAACGCCTGCAACTACAACGTAATATTGTGTCTAGATGGGAATTATAGTTATAATTTCTAAGTAACTAGGGGTAACTCAAATTTAAAGATATTTTTAGATAACTACAATTTTATATTCAATACTGATACAGTTAAGTAAAAATACATTTAAGGATATGCGTTTTTTTCTTGTAGCACAATTTCATAAATTTTTCTTTTTAATTGATAGATAAAGTTGTTTAAAACTTTTACCATAGATTAACGCACTTTTTTAAACACAAAAATGCTCATGAAAACTCCAATTCGCAGTTACCCACATCTTATTCGTACATCTAGTCCCGCATTAATACATTGAACTAAACATTACTGAATTATCTCGACACTGCTATGAAACATACTTGATCTTAATCTGTGTTTGTTAACATGGGCCTTATTTGGTTCTAATCTGTTTACAATTCAAGCTCGTATGAATAAAAACAACTTAATATTAGAGTGTACCTAATGATACACTCACGTGCGAAAATAACTATAAAAAACGCTCACCCTAGATGGTCTCACGTTGGTTTTCAATTTTAAATTCCATTTATTAATACAGGTGTTAGTAAGTATTGCACGCGAAACTCAAGAAAAACGAGTAAAAAAATGCATTAGAACAACAAATTGTGCTGTCTCGTCCTCGCTGTGTACTCAGTGCTCCGTGAGTGCCTACACTTAAGAACCGAGGATATGTATGATACTTGTTTAGATCCATTTCTCAAAAGCACTAGAATCTAGAAAGTGGAGACTATCATGACATGTCTACTGTTTTATCTTGGATGGGAATACCAAGCGAGTGTTTTTACCATCTGATTCATTGTTTAGGTGTTTCGCGAAAGTGCTAGAGCATAAATAAAATAATATAATCCACTTCAAAAATCAAATATCTAAAAGTATAACATTAAATTACCTATTACTAACTCATTTTTTAGAATTGCTTCGAAAAAGTGCTTTAGAACACAAATAAAAATAACGCACTTTAAAAATAAAATCATTTGAAACTAAGTTAATACCTTAAGTTGTGTTCATACATCATGTGTATTTATTACTATTATGTACTTCCAATTTCATTTAAAGGTAGACTTATGACTTTAAGGCTCTGCCTTTGGTACCTAAAAACGCCCCTGGTACACTTGTACGTGACTTAAGTGCACGCTCTCGTGGGAATACTGCGAATGTATGACATTTGAATGAGTTTTGCAGTCTGAAGTTTAAGTTGAGAACGTAGTTGAGACAATTAGATTCTAAGAATCATTACTTGTAGGGACTATGAACTTGTAGTTCCCAAGTAGACGCATAGTTGTTATAAGTTAAATAGCAGTTGGGTGTTGGATAATTCTGTCACAAAATTACTAGGTATATTGATGATTAAAAAATTATGTTAATAGCCGGTCATGACGTAGGTACCTTACAACAAAAAATATTCTGAAATGTTTTAATGTCTAATCGAAATTAAATTTCTCACACCTCCTATACTAAATTAGAATAAAATTTGTAGCGTTATTAATTAATACTTTAAGCTTCAGTACTTTATATTTGATTTATTAGGTAATAATACAGAGCAACTCAAATATCAGGGAAATTCCTTCAGACATCATAATAGGTACCTAACCTAATATATAAACTTAATATCACATTGTTTGTCCGCGGTAAACTCCTAAAATGAACGGACCGATTTTAATCTAATGTTGAACACTGTATGCAGTTCTATTCAACTTGAGAGATAGGATAATTTATAACTTAGTTTGTAATCCTATGTGATGCAGGCAAACTTTGCGAGAAGCAACTAGGATTGCTATATTCATACCTATAGAGCACTATAAACAAAGTTGTCATAAAAACAAAAAATGAATGCACAAACAGAAAAAACACACAGATACATTCACACTAGATATAACTCGTACGAAAGGCTTGCCAAAAATAGTGCAAACGCTGTATAAAACGCAAACAATTCGTCTGTTTGCTTTCAAAACAATATCGCGGACTGCTACGAGTAAAATATAAAACCGTTTCAAACGTCCATATTGGTATTCAGTAATACTGCGAATAGATAAATATTGTTAGCGATCTATATGTCGATAAATTCGCCTATAAATTCGGACTCGAAGGGATTTC
This sequence comes from Ernsta delagoae, assembly GCA_018230765.1. Taxonomy (NCBI): domain Eukaryota; kingdom Metazoa; phylum Arthropoda; class Insecta; order Lepidoptera; family Hesperiidae; genus Ernsta; species Ernsta delagoae. The sequence continues at coordinate 6,262 of DWBH01001077.1, forward strand.
GGGTAACGCAGGGGCGAAACATGCATAGATTCAAAACAATTCCGTGAACGAAAATACCTGTGGAGTAAATGTTGCTTTTTGTAAGTAAAACATAACAAATTTGTTGACTATTATTATTACTATGTAGCGAACAAATATGGTAGATGTACAGTAGATCATCTGTGTTTTGTTAATTGTTCGGCTAACTTTACAGTGATTAAGTAGAAGAAAACATCTATTTGAAGACGTTATTGGATAAAATGCATATTAAATATTAATATAGCACTGGTAATAAGGCCGACTCCGTTTAAGTGTCACTATACGCACACCCTGTACTAAAAAATAATTACACAAACCAGAGTAAGACAGAAGGTTTTAGTAAAATAATAAAACAAACATGGCAAATAGAGCTCAGTTCATTTTAAACTTTAGAGTGGATTCGAAGTTTGGCGTAAACAAATAATATTCCATATTTGCCGGTCAACACAATAGGTAGTGATTTTTTAATATACAAAAACTGTTACATCCATGTTCCATGCATTTGTTCCTTTTATTCACAGACTGCGTAACTAGACTTCTTATAATAAGACCTTGGCAAGAATATTTCATAATAAGGCCTTAGCAAGAATAAACCACGGAGACAAATTACCCGTATATTGAATTAACACAGCTTCTGTTTATCCTTCCTCGCACGGAATTGTTATATTAACGCCTCTCTCTTTGTTATAATAACAGTAAGAACCCGTTTTGAACCTTGATATGCTTAAATTAAAAGTTAGTGCAAGTAGAGCCTTTATATTTAAATTTTTTGAACTTGATTTTAATTGTGATTTGAAACAGAGTTTTTTGAAACACAATAATGGTAAGATTTTTTTAATAAGGTACATGAATATATAATGTTAAACGCCCGAAGTTCTGTTGTATAGTCGTGTTTTAATTAACCCCGTCACCATAACCACAGTTTTGTACACAAAATATCAAAGTCTTGTAGCAGTCTACCTGTTATTAAAAATTCAATACAGCACTCGCAGTATCAAGTTTGACATCAGCAATCTGTCCAGTTATTAATCGACCCAGTTGGAAGATAAACAACGACCCGAAAACCTTGTGGGCCCAAAAAATACAAAACTCAGATGAGTAAACGCGGGCGTCACCAGTAAAAACTGTCATTCATATTGGAGTCACCACAGATTACTGTTAAATGAAGAGTTGAGAAAAATTAGAAGTGTCGTCAGAGAGGGCTTATAGAAAGGCCTTTTCTGCCAATATTAATAAGAGTCATTTTGTAGGTATTGGAATAAAACTTTTTGAGATAACTTTGAATAATAAAGTAAAAAGCTTAGGAATAATTAAACTATTTATTTCTATCCGGCATTCTCATATCAAATCAACTGTTGTATAGCTTTGTTAATGGTACTAAAGGATTTTAGATAAGTTTTGTACTTTTGAAAATAAAATAAACAATAGAGCGAATCAAAGCTTCAATCCTTAAACATAAACTATTATGTAGAAAATAATGATAATATCTACCATCAAAACTGAGTCTAATAAGGCCAAAAAATCTAGGCATCTCTATATTTTCACAGCACAACGAGAGAACGTTTTAATAAAACTGCAACAAACGAGGGGCCGGCAAGAGTTAAGCGCGGGATGATGACAGCGTACAATATACTGTCGTGTACACGGAACAGAGAGAGAAAACTCGGAAAATAGTCCTGCACAATTCTGCACGGGAAACAATGCGGCAATTTAATAAGATTTTAGTAAAAACTGGCCGTTGCAATTGAGTCGCATAATGTAGAAGCCCAGATACATGTGGTAGGTACATTGGAATTATATTATATGACTGGTCATCGTATGTTGTAACGTTAAAACAATCTGCCAATCTAAATAATGACGCTTTTATACGCGTAGTCTTACACGAGCTGAAAAATATTTAAAACTTGAGAAGTATAGTCAATAACAATGATTTGTATAAATGACTAAAAAGGCACTTCTCGTCACTTGCATCTTTCTTCTTTGGGCGTGAACATGGAACCTTGATTCTCATCTCCGTATCTGTTGTTTGACGTACAATTTCGCGGTTCAAGCCTTCATAATGGCTGGTGGCGAGCTGTCAGCGGTTTTTGGGAGTTGTTTTTCGGGAATTTTGACTAATTTAGCGTGGAATATTGTTTCTGCATTTTCCGTCGGTTTTTATTTTTTACGAAAACCTAGTGTTCCCTATAAAAGTTAATCAGAAAGTAATGCTTAGAATGTTTACCTAATTGAACTTATAAACATAAAACTAATAAGCGCCGATATCCCAGTGTTTAAAAAAATCGGCCTTTTATTCGAGAGTACGAGTACGAGTACGAGAGGGTTCAAACCCGACGACGTTAAAACATAACTAACAGAAACATGCTTGACAATTCTTGAAGAGAGAAGAGAATGTAGTTAACTCCACCAACTCAAACTAAGCTAGGAGTTGGACTATGGCCTTAAATGCCTAAACTTCTGCCTGTTTGAGAGGAGAATGGCGCTCAGTAGTGGGCATAAGGTAAATTGGCGTTCAAATACGAGTAAGTATGTTTTAAAGAAAAACTACCTTAAAATTTGTTTCGTATTTTGCTTAAAACTCTTTAAACATTTATTGTTTTTACAATATAAACTAAGAAATTTCTTCGAGGAACAGCGAGTAAATACCTTGCTGCGAGTAATTGATTGATTAGTTAATCACTTCCCGTTAACTATTTTCTTTTTACCAGTTTCAGCAGGATTAAGCGATTACGGGTGTACCTACTAACTGTAATATCGAATTAAATCTACTCTGGTAATTAAGTTCTGTATTAGTAAATGGGATTTTTCATTTCAGGGTCATCTTCAGTGTGCAATTTGAATAGTTACTTTGGAACTCAAGATACATCTCAATCTTAAGGTTGACAACAGCAACTTTAGTTTTTATTAATATATCACAGATTCGTGTAACCTCAACAATTGGACTGAGAACAAAAACAATTTTTACAAGTAAATAATTATAATCAGGTAATTAACTTTTTTTAATGTTATAACGATCCCTTTAGAAATTTTAAATAATTTTTACCTTTTCAAAAATTTTTAGGATTTCGATGTTAAAACAATATAAAAACCACCAACATTTTCGAACAAAACCTTTATGATTCAAATTAATTAGTATATAAGTATTATATTAATTACCGACTTGTTATATTTATAAAGCTAAGACGCTTATTAATTAAAGGAAATTACAATCGAGAATCAAATTATGAGAACGCGTTTTTCAAAGATACTTTCGTACTGGTGCTTTACTCACTTACATTGTGTTATAAGAAGAAAAAAACATCTAAAAAGAACACGAATCGCTCGCAAAGTAAAAGATCTATCGTACAATGAAATAATTCACTCACAACACAATATCTCATTCGTTAGAACGACTGGTGACCGAATGTGGGAGAATCGTAACATTGGGGCAATCGCATCCCTTTGATCCGGTTTACCCAATTTCCCCAATTTCCTGGTAACGTTCATTTGTGTGAACTACACGTGTATGTTGAGGCTATGGCCTTATTATACACTTATTTAGGAGCATTATTTTTGAGGTCTATGGCCTTATAAGGAGTATTATTTTCGGGTCTACGGCGTTATAATAAGCTTATTTACATTACTTTCGGGCTGGTGAATAAGTTATTAATAAATGATGCTGAATTTGGCCTATTACTTTATACTCGTATTAAATGGAACTCAACATTGAGACTTATGTTAAAACCATCTTCAGTGCGCGTTTTCAGATATTTTTGCACTCAAGATACTTAATCAAAAATTATTATGAGCCTTGGTGACTCTGGAGATAATTTACGTCAACTGTACAACAAGTATTTAGTAAGTATTAAATGCCTTGCTCTTTTAAAGACATTTATTTCTTGTTTATTACGCTATACCTACTGTTATTATATTTTCATCAAAATATTGTGAATTTTTAGTTCGGTTAATTAGTTATTAAAATGCAATTTTAAACTACTTTGAAGTTTATTATAATAATTTACTATATTAGTGTGAAATGATAGTGATACGGAACACTTTGTGTGCG
>DWBH01001078.1:0-10318 GCA_018230765.1 Ernsta delagoae
CTACCGAGCGCGACAGCGATACCGCTTTAGGCAGGCGATATCGCTTATATTTGAACAGGCCTTAATAGGGGTCTTTTCTGATTGGCCTCCTTGCTGATGAAGAAGAGGAAGTCGCATGAATTATGAAAAAAAAATTAAGTACACGGCATCAGATATAGTCTGAGAACTCACTGCAAAATTCCTAGGCTCATCATCTACCTACTTAGATAATCAAATCAAAACTTACGTTCACGATTTAATCAACTTAACATAACTACACCTATAAGTACAAAAAGGTACCTATTTATATAGAAACATAAGTAATGGAATGTCTACACTACACTTTGAATAAGATGCCAATCCAAAAGTGCAAACACTAGTTTGAAAATGACGGTTTCTTCACCAAAAAAAAATATTTTTGAAACAGAACATCAAAGTATCTACCTTCTTGTAATGGATGCCGTAGCTCTGCAGCGTGAAGCCGTAGCTGCCATTCTTCTTCTCCACGATGATGGTACGCCGTCGCCAGTCCTCCTCCGCCTTGTTGGCTCTGTCAGACTTTATTGACTCTCGGATCTAAAACACAGCATAGTAATACGCTTGATGCATGACTCTGAAATCTCTTTGAAATTACCCAAGAGTGGGCACCTAAGAGTGGGTACACAATAGGTACATGTACCTATTTACGAAAAAACTTTGGCAAAGTTTGCAGACATTTGGAGGCTTCCGAGGAGTTCATGTAAACGAAGTCATGTTTTAACCACCGATGTAAAAACGACGGGCTGTTATAAGTTTGACTTGTCTGTGTGTGTGTATGTGTGTGTATGTGTCTGTCTGTGGCATCGTAGCTCCCAAACGGATGATCCGATTTTGATGCGGTTTTTTTTGTTTGGAAGGTATATCAGTCGAGAGTGTTCTTAGCTATGTTTGGCAGAAATCGGTTCAGGTCTTCAAGGTCATCAGGTCGTTTGTTAGCTATAGTTGATAGCCGCCGATCCAAGATGGCCGCCGCCACAGAATTATGGCCTAAAGATTTTGTCACAGCCCCTCAATATTGGTATCAAATAAAAGTCGGGGACGCTATAAATATCGGGCGTTTTTTAAATTCATAGTTATTCTTATTGGGACCAGCAACAAAATTATAAAAAAATACCCACTGTCCCTCATTACACCTGTGTCTAACCAGCCTTTGTACCACCGCACGTAATATTACGAACGGTGGCTATCAACCCCCCCTCCCCGTCGATCTCAAGCTTCACTGAGTTTTTGACCTTTCTTATATTGTGAACATACACTCACACATCGACACCAACTCACGCTACGAGTGACGTCATTTCAAAAACAAATATATAATTGTGTGACTACGGAAATAATCGCGAAATCTTTGTCTCGTCAGCAACACAGGTGTTCTATTTTGAACCTTATTGCGTTTGGAATAAGAACTGCTTTTTGAATGTGCTACGGATCGTAATTTTGTAATAGGTATAATATTTCACAATGTTTAATAAAGGGACGCGCCTCTATAGAAATATAATAATGGAACCTAGCAGAAGCATGAAGTAAGGAAAATCGGCTGTGGAGTATTGTTACCAACGGTATCTATTTTGTTCAGTACCTAATAATTTCACCTTTATTTGTATGTATAATAGAATACATTATTAGTGTAGGTAGTAATTAAAATATTTTCCTGAAGTAGATACAATCATGTCAATCATGTTCCATTAGTAATTATTAAATTTCAAAAATAACATACAGAAATTGTCTATATCGAAAGTTAGTATATGTAGTTGGATTATGGTATGTTAAATTAATAATTTCTACTAATGTTTACATAACAACCACCGTCCTTGAAGTTCACATGACAGTCGAAGTAAGTGATCAACTTGTACGGAAACTTCACGCACCTTCGGAGTCGCCACTAAGAAAACGAGCTCAAAGCACGTTCCGCTATGTGTCAGCTAGTTAAAAGGATATTGCACTAGAAACTACAACACGATCGCGCTGTCTCATGCAGTAGTACCGCCATTGCCTTGATATAATATAAAGCTCGTTATTTTCTGGGTAAGGTAAGGTAAGGTTGGGGCTGTACTCACCGAGTTGTCCAGGGAGTCCTCCTTGCAATCAGCGCTGAGATGCCGCCGACTGTTGCTCATGCTGCTCGGGCATCTTTCGTTTAGTTTTGGCGAGCTCATGCCGATGAGAGCTTCCACTCCACTCTGACACTTGACGGTATCGCTGCCTGGATTCACCACTTCTTCTGGATCATTCGATTATGAGTTCTAGCGTAAAGTAGTAAGGCAGAATTGAATGGTAGCCGCGAATTTTATAGCGAGGGGATCGATGCGCATGTCAGTTAGGAACGCATGCGCGAGGTTTAGCGCGCCTGAGCTGACGTTTTTTGAACTTAAATCGGTAGGTATTAAGGTTGGTTATAGTGGTTATATTTCCGTATTGGGTTGCATAAAAAGGTTATCCTGTCATGCGCTGAAGTGGCCGGCGCGGCGTCTATCACAGTGAATAATTGGCGCCAAAATTTAAAAAATCATTTCATGGCTTTCACAAAATGTTTTATAATTTAGTGGCTAACATAGGTAAACATAGGTAGTGAAATATTAATTGCACACATTTAAACCTTGTGTTTGTATTTTAGGTAAGAAATAAACGCCTGCAATATTTTACTGAGCGATATTTCAGATGCTAATAAAAATAATTTTCCAAAAACGTTTTTATTTTGCTAGCAACGTTTTGCGTTTGTATCTATGGAAACAAATATAGGTACGTGGTAAGAACAGAACTCAAGATGCAGTTTTACCAACACTTGTTAGGTTCTATACCTATCTATGGGAGATAGAATGACCTAGAAACAGTCAATGTAATTTGATTTGAAGTAAGAACAGTGGAGTGAAATCAGCACTTACTTGTAGGTATATTACTTTATGAAAACACTTGCAACTATCATAACAAACGTTTTAGTTACTTAATGAAAGGCGGAGTAAGCATCAGTACTAAACCAGACTTAAGTTTAGTCCACGTTTAAGTATTAATAATACCGTTGAAGTCTGCCACTACTGTGAAACCGCTACTGACTTGTGTACTGACCCTGTATATCAACTTTAAGGCCGGATTCGACTCAACGTGGTATAAGTAAGTCTTATCCTGCGTCTAAAGTCCACAAATTATTTAAGAGTTAGAGAACTGTTCGTTTCACCAAACCTCATGCCGGGAAAAGTTGATGCTTTTATAATCCAAAGAGTAAAGGTTTTCTAGGTATAGTTATTCTGAAATTTCATAATGTTTGGTCGAATCCAGCCTTAGCTTTATAACTTGTCTACTTCCTTGCTACTACATACTTAACACGTGATGTGAGTAAGAACAACGCAATAGATAGATACTTATCGTGATATCTGGGGGCACGGGAGTGCCCCCGCCGAGTCTCGCTTTAACTTACACGGCAATTGTCATACTCACCAGTACTGTCATACTTGCGGTGAATCATCGAACTAACAGATTTTCCCCAATACTTGGAAGTAATCGATGCAATTAAGAACGGAAGTGGTGGTTAGTTATTTAGGTACTGAAACTCTTCAGCCTACTAAATTACACTAAATATTTATACTTTGTACTTATTATACGATATATTCAAATGAAAAACAAACTATTGACACGCGGATACGAAACATGAAAAGTATTTGAGGAGCAAATTTTAATAATTGAATCCAGACAAAAACGGCCATTAAAAATGTTCGCGCCTAAACTTACAGTAATGTGCAAATGAGCGTGGTAATGCTTTTTTAATGAGTCGATCTGCAATTCAAATCCATCTCCAAGGCTCGTCATCAAGTGACAACTTGTGAACATACACGAACGCGCAGGTTTATTTGATTAAGGCTGTACTTGTATGGGTAAGTGTACAAGGTCATTGCTTTGTATTCGGTCTTGAATAGAGATTTATATACGTCGGCAATTGTATGGTTATTTTGAGTGCTGAGCAAATTTTTTTGTAATCTGATTTGTGCTTCTTTAAAATCAATGATTTCCATTATCTTATATTGATATTATTGATAGATGTGTTAAAGATGTTTACTGCAATTAATTAAGCCAATGAAACGCTTATTACTTACATTGTTTTCTGACGTCTTTTTTCACTCTAGAGACAGGTGAAGCTGCTGTTTAAACCAACTAACGAATTTTAATGTATAAAAAGATGTTTTGCGAATTAAAACAACAAGTAACAAGTATGTACAGAATTAGCAGCTAATTGCAAATTCCATACGAAAGTAGACCTGTAAGGATCGCAATGGCACTTAAATTAGTCCATCCTCTATTCTCGACATTCCCATTTTCGTAATAAGCTCGTTCTCAACACACAATGTTTGTATAAATTATTTCGCTTCGTAATGCATTACATCCTATGCCCCGCAATCTGCTAGAGCCAACAAAGCCGATGTCGAAACATCCGAAACAGTTTAATCTAATACCACTTATGTACCTATATGTACCCGGTCGTCGTGTATCTGACGCGCGGCCTTAATCTGTCATGCACACTGCGCCCTAATGACGGCGAGACTAAGGCTGGATTCACATTAAAGTCGATCATGGTTCGATCCCGGTCTAATCTCAAATATCTTTAAGACTGATCTTGGCTGGATTGGAAGGAATTCCTTCTAGGTGTTAAATTTTTTTGGCAACTATCAAAAACCTGATCATCCTCAATGATTGTCAATGAACTCATCTGAAGGGTTTCATTCCATGCAATATGTTCAACATTGACTAGCTTGATGTAAACAAAAGTAGCTTTTCTTTTGATTACTTCTTACTTCTGTAGGGTATACGATTCGTCGCGTATTTCTTCAAGACAGATCGCGATTGGAATGGGATTCATTCCAGGTTTTATATTGTTTTGGCAATTATCAAAAACGTGATTATCCTCAATCATTAGAATTATCAATGAAATCATCTGGACGTTGTCATTCCATGCAATACGTTCAACATTGCCTTGCTTGATGGAAACAAAAGTAGCTTTTCTTATGACTACTTCTTGCTTCTGTAGGGTACGGTTCGTCGCAGTGTGTACAATACGTACTGGCTGTATTGTTATAGGCTGTCATCCTACCGTATCGTGTGACGTATACATGTACCGTCTGTACATGGCTTGCTTACGACAACAGTGGTATCGTTTACAGTGGAAGGGCAGGGTTACACTAGAACCGAGTAATGGATTGCGGTTTTGCTTCGTGTATTGTAATAGGTGGGTATTATCCAGCCGAACTCGTAGTAAAATGATATAGAAAGAGTCAGTCATTCTCCAAATCGTTGCGGGTAAAATAGAGTTTTGGTTACCCAGACTTTCTTGCGTCCACTTCAAAGGCGATGTTTTTTAAATTTCATTGTTAAAATTATGGTTTCTCTTTCTTCTTATCTGATTTCCTTCGAGACAAATATAGGTTTTAAAAATAATCAAAATATCCTTTAGTAGCGCCCAATTATTAGTAAAAGGGATTTATTATGTCACGTCTTATTCAAATGCTGTTTTTTATACTTTGAGGCCGGTAATGTATGACATCAAAGATTTTGATTTTTGAGTGAAACGGCAGTATTGAACAGACTGTCATCATCAAGTTTTGATGTTTAGCGAAAGGAAATGACGGCAAGTTTAATATTACACTGCATTGTCCTTCAACGTTTGGAGGAAATTGAAAGTAAGAGGGATCCTATTACATTAGACCACCTGTCACGAAGGTAGCAATGGGTACTTGCATTGTAATCTTACACCTAGTGTCTTATGAAGAATTTGCGTAAGTCAGTCGGTACAGGCTGTTACAATGTTGCCAGTTAAAGAATTAGGTATACGTTTTGATGACCATAAAGCCAGATGAGATCTTTGTTCGTAAGATAGTTAGTTTGGTTTTAAAATGAAGGCTGGTAAGACTGATAAATTTTTTGCAAAAATCTTATTGATTTAGAACTGTATGATGCATCACCATACAGACCTGTTACAGTGTTCTTTGCTATTATTGCTTGACTCAATGTTAACCATAACATACAATTCGATTAAATAACCTACACATTGGACGAGTATGTAGGTTCTAAACTCGCGACTTTTGAGCTTAAAAGCCGGCTGAAATCGTAAACAAGTTAAAAGATGAAGAGGAATTGCCCAAAGCAAAAATTGCGTCGGCGTCGGGGTCGGTACGTGCCAATAAAGTAAAATTGAATCCTTTGCGAATTATACGAGATCTGGTTTTTATGAGTTTCACGCTGCCGCGTCAAGAAAATATGAAAATCCCTAAAGATTAGGCTTCGTACCTCAACTGACTGTTCAGCAGTAAAATATCTTTTCAAATGTGGTAATATTCTTGTCTACTTATAAAGGTTGTCTCTTCGGTATGTCAATATTTCTGCAATAGATGCTATTATGCGTACCTTTATCTAGGCAACTATACTGGGTATACTATACTAACCTTTGATGGGTTGTTTAACCACGACAGTATAGCAGCTAATGAATGTAACCAATGTATTTACAACGTTAAATTTTAACAATTGCTATGTAAGACTTGGTGATTCCTAGTCGGAGGTTTAATGGGCAGTTCAAAAACATTCTACAGGACTGGGCTGGCCCAGTAATTTATTAAAACTTCAATGCTTCAGGCCTTCTTCATTTAAAGAGCTCCACTTTAACCGCAGCGCTAAGAAGACCTGTAATGTATGAAAAACCTTTTGCTACTGATGGATTAGCGAGGGCTAAAATGTGGATATGGGCTATAGGCATAGTACCTACGTCAATAACATTTCACTTCTCCGGGAGAGGGCCACGCTACGTCACAGTGACTCAACAATCCCGTCATCCTCAACATAGCGCACGCCCCTATACTTTATAAGCCTCCGTCGGACGCGATGAGGTAAAAACGAGATGGTGATTAATCACCGCGCTGATTCATTCATCTTTTTGCGTTTGTCTGACGAAAAAGCTCGTTGATTAGGCTTGGTAGCTGCCAAATTGTAGTGAATAATGTCAGTGAAATCCATCAGTGCAACCTTGCAATTGATAATCTCAAAACTGGAAACGCTTAGACGAATTTGGATAAATTGTCTTTTAAAACATAAGTACAATCAAATCTGAATTCGGGAATATGATTGATTGGAGATAAGAGTTATGAGATTCAATTCAGATGAGGTCGCAAATTATTGAAAACTATTGGCAAAATAGAAATTTTTTATCCCACATGATGTTTAACACGACACGAAGGGTAGGACGAAACTTCACCACAACACAAGGCTGGTGTCTAATTAAAACTCGTATTCTAGAAACCATTGCTAAGTTAAATACTTACACTAACTAATCCAAAGTACTATTGTGCCGTCAGTTTATTCAGAGCAAATAACGCCATGTTTAAACTCACAGTGACCGCATTCTCTGCTCAATATTTATTCTGGTTGGCTCTCGAGGTGTATTCAAGGCTGTTTGAGCAACTTCTTTTACGGTTTTCAGCCAGTTTTCCATCAAATCAGGCAATGTCATTAGTGAAAAATGCGACAGACCAATTTACAAGAAGTGTTGTGTAATAAATAATGTATAAAGCTAAGAATAGTTTGACTAATTCTGATAGTTACAAACGAAATGGGTCATTACAATGTTTTTCCATTCCATTACACTAGAACCTCTAGTGACTGGAGTTTGTTATTTATATTATTGTTCACAGCGAACGTGACTAATTAGTCTCGTAGATTAGTTGAAGAGAGTTGATTAGATTTCATACGAGTGCTGCGATGTGGTGGAAATACAACAGGTTTTGAAAATAACTTACGTTCTATTATATTATATATTCTACTTAATGCTAGAATGCTACTAAATGCTGCTAGAAAAGTACCCCATCTATATCAAAGCCAAAAAGCAAATGGGTAGGCAGGTATATTAGGATTAAAAAAACGTGGCTGACAAGTCGTTGCTTTGTTATAATGATGGTGGAAGTATGAATCATGAATAGCGGTTTTATTGAAACGGATTTTTGATTCATTGCTTTGGAAGTGAAGCCTTAGAAAAGAAACATAATATGGCGTTATGCGTGTGGTAATACCGTGAGAGTTTGGAACATCAATTTGGTATTGTGTTATATACTTATAGAAAGTTTTTGCAACACAGACAATATTCACTAAAAATGTATGTACTCAGAACTGTACTGGATTATAGGAGGTTTCCACGGAGTTATGTTAATTGATTGCTTCTTCTGTGATAGGTGCATATTATATTATTAGAAAAAATATGGATAAAGGAAAACTACAGAAGGAGATAAGGTTCTTACCTAAGTAGGTATCATGCAGTTGGACCCGGAGACAGCGCCATTTTTAGAAATTAATAAATCCATGTCAACAAAAAATTCACTAACCTATCTGGCTAGAGAAACTGTCCGAAACTAAGAGGAATCACAAAAACGGTTGATGAAAAACGCCTCTGAGGTTTTTCTTGCCCTTTCCATATTCAAGGTCGAGGCCTCGACGCCTCCTAATAAGCTGTGGTAAAGCAAGTGTATATCGACCCTAAATTCAAAAAAAGATATTGTCTTTGTTGTTTGATACCGTTTTACCATTACTTCTGGCATGGAATGACATAAGTCAAGATCATATAAAATTTAGGTACAGTTGACAAAGGTGTCTTTATCTTTAAATTCATCAGTATCATCTGCTGATAATTTTAGTCCAAAATTAATACGCTTATTATAGTTGGCATAATTATTCAATTATTATTAATGTTATTACTCGTTATTAAGGTAAATAAAAGATATTAAAAATTTTGCCGTAAATGGTACGCCAGTTCGAAGTCACATAGTCCATTCGACCTTAAACTGTCACAAACGCACGGTTTCAGCGGCCGATCTATAATTTGCGATGCTTTCAATGACAGTTGTTAAATCTTAATTTGTGACATTGTCGCAACTATTTTCACCTCCCAACAGCGCCGGGGACAAAAAGAGTTAGAAACAGGCAAACTCTTGCGTACTTATATTTTTTGTTTTCCACATTCAAGGTCAGGCCCCGGATGTTCAATCGAGAGTGGAGCGAGACTGAAACTGATGAATACAAAAAACGGTCAAGTGCGAGTCGGACTCGCCTACGAAGGGTTCCGCACTAAAGACAACAAGTTATCACGTTTGTTGTATTTATAGGGGCTCCACTATTTTTTTTTATTCTGTTTTATGTGACAAATAACAGATAGTATGACACTGTATCTACACACAGAAAGATAGCCAGATAGACGGACGTACAGATGAAAACAATGGAGTTTAGACTTTGGTATGGAACCCTAACAAAAAGATTCATAATTGGCACGGTCTTCGTACAGAATGATAGAGGTCTGTGTATTTAAATAAGGAGGAAAGTGGAAATCAAAACTTTTGTTTATTAAGCAGTTGTTTTTAATTATCCATGTCCTGCACCCAAGCCTGTTGTCTTTTAGTACAATGTGTACCTACTTAATTTTATAGGTACATTGGGTTGGGGCTAAAAAATTAAGAGCATGAAGAGCATGAAGCATCATGATCATAATTTTCAATATAAAAAATATTTTTTTGTCTGAAACGATTCTTCCATGCTTCTTAACTCATACATTGGTCAAGTATTAGATTACCTATCTCGTACGTTAGTTAGTAACACACCATTTTCAGAGAACTACAAATGAATTACAAATGGCCGCACCCTCTAACGTTTAGCGTTTGAGTTGATCGATAGATACGATTATCTGTTCGTTGTACTTTGTCGACGCACCGTTGATTAAATAAGGTTGGGTTCGTTTGTATGACTATGACGATGTTACCTACCTAGGTACTTCAGATAGGTGTATCTGTATTTAATACCTTATGTTACCGAAAATGACTTCACTACTGTACCGGCCATTATAATCAAATCGTGTAGTCCATGTATTGTTTTAATAGGTGCCAATTTTGTCACTGACGGACAGGGGGTTTGCCATCTGTTCAATACTGGACAAAGGGAATAAAAAAACATCAAAACGGTAATAAAATTGCTATAATTTTTGTTCCTTTTTGAATAAGTAGTTATCTCAGTCGTATTTAGTTAGAAATCTGCTTGCCAGCCGATTCGCGCCAATGGCGTGAACTCTATCATTGAATTGAAATATCAAGTCATCAGTAAATACAGAGAAGCGCCCTTTCCTAATCGAGTACGGCTGATTACTTCGAGGAACATTAAACTATGGAAGGCCTTGAGCCCCGGCCGGAAGTAATTGGGCGTGATACGTATCGAATGCGTAAGGCGCAGGCCACACAGAAAGACATAAGACAGACAAGACGAGGACGCGTCGCGGACAGGGCACGCAGATTCAAAT
>DWBH01001079.1:0-10306 GCA_018230765.1 Ernsta delagoae
GTTCAGACATAAAAAAATGTAAGAGAAGTGATCATAATCTAGTTCTTGCATGAAAAGCATTGTAGGTAATTATATAAAACATTAAACACCGCTACTCAAAGATAGAAAAGCTACAAACCAAATATTGCGATAATACACGACATACTATAGGTACTATAGGAACATAATTATTATGTTATACAGTGAACAAAAAATGTCTGGAATATTGTCAGAATAAGTGTAAAAAATAAAAAGGAAATCGTTGTATGTCCTCTTCCATTTAATTTTTAACCTAAGTTGCAGTCGCACAGGAAGATATTAATTAAACAACAAGCATACAATTTGTAACTATCGCGTTACGTTTTTTGATAAATACGTAAGTTTTTGATAAATCTACAGAGAATGTTTCTAGCGAAACTCCGCGACCGGAAACGTGTAGGTGTTTTTAATCTATTACTATGTTTAAAAATCTACATTTTGTTTTTGGACTATAATACATTTAATTCATTTGAATAAGTACTACACTATCCTATTTTTTCGTCATTGAAATTTTATTTCCATTTGAAGAGTCAAATATAAATAGGGTAAACAGTAGGTACCAGTGGGCTCGAGGGCCAGATTAATTTATTGTAAAATGAAATTTAAATTTTACATTTTTTTTTTCAAATAATTAATAATAACTATTCTAAGTTTTTACATATAGCAACTTTTTTGATACTGTTTTATATTAAATTTATAAACAAAATAAGATATTTACTAATTATTGTTTTTATTATTTTTGGTCAGGGCCCTTCATTTGGTTTAAAACTAAACTAACTTTTGTTTAATGAAATGTTGAAACTCACTGTTTCTTAAAAGATCAATCCTTCTACTGTTTCCCTTATTTATTTTGTAGAAAGCTGCTCACCTACCTAATGTTTTGTACGCTTTACATAATTCTTATTAACTGTTACAGAAGAGAAGCAAATTAGAAGTCACAATTACTTTTTACAACCTCAATCTTTCTTAGTAGTAAGAAAAAGCACAAACAGGAAAGGACTGATATAGAGTTGAACTTATGTTATGTGGAATAGAATATGCTTGAACAAGATAATTAAGAAAAAAAGGAAATAACGATTCGTTTAAGATTTGAGGAGCTTGTTTGCGCGTTGGTTCGCCACCGCAATACGAGTTTCGTTGCTCTCGCCCTAGGAAACAATAAAATCAATTAGAATGTTGTAAATGTTTATTTAGTTATTGTTATGTAGGTTTTTACACTATATACTATATACATTTATAACGCAAAAAGCGTTTGTTCCGTTAGCGATATGTATGTTCTGTTCCTACATGGTTTTACCTTAACATTGCACCATTAATGGGTGAATTCGATTTTAATCGCATAATACTGTCTATTATTGTAGCAGATATAGCTAGTTAATGATTATAAATGTTAGTACCTATAGAAATAAAGAGTCTATCAATTACACGATAATACAAGGAATTTATTTCATTAAACATAGGTAGGTACATAGATGAAATAAAAAAAATTGATTTTGCAAAACCTTCAATTTTGAAAATTTACTGGGATGATAAAATTTGTAGCATCGATGTGTTTTGTATAAATATTTTACAAATAATAGGTATCCATTAAATATCATGTATAATCATACGCATAATTGTTCTCTCATCTTATAAAACTGAAAGGTCTAAAGCTCCAGCTTATCAATATTTCAAGTATTTCGTGCACGTAAATCGTTTGATTAAAGTTAATTTTGCAAGCAAAATAAGATAATATATTAATGCATTAAGCATTGTTGTTCACTTAGATATAAATAACAAAAAGAATTTTAAATTATGCAGTTTTTTTTTCACAAGCAGATCAAATATCAAAACAAAAACGCAAAACATACACATGTAACCGTCATAGTTACATGACCATGTGCATGCTTTCATTACAAACAATTGAATTTTAAGCATAAATATTTTAGGCCATTCCTATATACAAACTATAAAGTGCTATAGCTTTTATAAAAGCTGTGACCATAAAGTACTTAATATTAATATTAATACTCACAGTTGGCGCCGAAGGAGTGTAATGTTTGAGATTTGTGTAACGTGTAAGTCTCGTGGTTGGGTTTACAGAAATATTATCTACCATATTATAATATTGCTGAGTGATATACTATATTACTTATCTACGTATAAGATAAATCCTAGGCCCGTAATTATAAGCACAGCTTAAGTTTGAGTGTAGATATTTTGAGTGCAAAAATAACTATGAAAAGCGCACACTCCATTCCATTTATGAATATGGCCCTTAATGCCGTTAGTATTTTATCTTGGCTTATTTTTTTTTTCTAATAAAATGCGTATTAATAGAAAATTGGACTCAGCGACTTGTGCCATAATAAGTAGGTAGGTACCTACTAAAAATTTTTTGCTTAAGACTAAATGATTTTACTTAAAGTATATTGTGAATACCTAATTAACTATCTATCCTTAGCCATCTTTCAAAAATCAACTTAATAAAAAGGAAAAAAGAAAAGATGGAAAGCAAAAACATAAACCACTGTTAAAATTAAATTTTATTTAGCAAATAAAAAATAAGTCTATTATTATTATAGTTATAATAATATAAATAGCTAGAAATATCTATAATACTAGTTACAAACATAAGTGATTGTTTCCACTGTTCCATAGAAGCAGATATGTTTTCGTAATAGATATGTGCATACAGTTACAAATCAGTACAGTTCATGTTACAAGATAAACCAATACTGTCATATACTTCACATGTATGGTGTACCGTTAGGAGTATATATTTCATTCCATATATTACATAAATGCTCCTATGAAAAGTTAAGAGACACAATAATAAGATCTGACGGAATCAGATTCATATACTCCATAGACTCCAACGGCTAACTTCTAAATACTTAATTTCAAACTATTATCACATGTCGACTCATCTCTATCGCTTTTGTCATACTTATTTGACTTAAGTATATAAGAAAGATCAAAATCTACTTGGAGTAAAACCTATGTTACAAATGTAGTTTAAGATGAAATATAACAATTATGTATATAAGAGGTTAGATGACTATTATTTACTTCAAATAATACATATTTATTGTTTATAGCCATAAATTACTGTAAAGAGACTGCTTCGAAATTTTTTCGCATTTAAAAATAATAGTGTGTTGCATAATAATCATACAATTATATATATATTTATGGCTCAAATTATATGAATTTTCTAATTTCAATATAAACCTGAAATGGTTTCCTTGAAGTATGTATAATAATTATATTTTAGGCGCCTAGTTAGATTTTGTAGTTTTGCGAGAAGCATACTACTTATGTATTAATTAATAATGCGGTTTAGTTACATTAGGTTCAACAAGAGGTAAATGCGTGTTCACAAAAATAATAGATCTCACTGTTTAACTCACTACACATCTAATTAATAATATAATATGTATTTAACATTACTGAGATAACGTGAATATGGTCAAATTTTACTTAAATAGTTTATTTTCGTAATTTTATTATAGATTCAATGGTCAATACTTATAAAAAAATCTTTTTTGTCATCGTGTAGATAAAAATAGTTTAAATTTTAAAAATAACATAAATATAATAAAATAAGAGTAATACGCTGACCGATTGCAGAGTAGTAATATATAGAAAAATTTGTAGAGTACAGTAATATATAGAAAAATTCCGAATCTTATCAAATGTCGATATTCCTAACCTGGCAATTTAATTTCAAATAAAAATTATAAAAGTTCTAACCGAATTTTTTTGATGAGTTGGCTTGAGTCACTATAACGTCACCATAAAAAGGCCTTTTGCATATTATATGAAAAATCTTGTGTCTTATGAGAAATTTCTTATAAGGTTTTTACAAACTATAAGATATGGTATAAGAAATACATCGTGTCTAGGTTATTATAAACATTCAGACGAGACGTATTCCGCAGTGACAATTGAACACGCAGCCGACATTATGACTAGAATACTCGTATCTGATTAGACGTAAGAAATAATATTATCTTGCAGGTGAAATATGCGTCGTCTCATAACAACGAAATTCATTACAAACATAAGAAACGAAAAAGATTCATTTCAAACATAAGAAATTTCTTAAACGACACAACATGTATGCAAAAAGCCTAAGGGTGTATTTTGCCACCTTCAAAAAAGTCCTGAAGCTACTCGTCAGTTGACTTATTGTTTTTTTAAATGACTTAAAATGCCATTACCGGCGAATAGACTAATTAGGACTAAGTCTTCATTATTATTAAGTATTTTAATTATATTTATAGGTGGTCAAATGAACTCTGTTTCAACTCCTCACTAACACGTCTTTAAATTAAAGCACGAACGAAGCTACGATTTTATAATATGTGTTGTTAACTAAATTGTTCCATACCTATAAAATCTCAAATTTAGGCATATAATTAGCTATATAAAAATAAAATATGGCAAAAAATACAAGAAAAAACAATAAAAACAAATTAAATTATAAAGCACCACCTTTAGCATTATGTTTTAATCTTACTTACACAGCTGGTTATGCTCCAAGGTTACATTATTTTTTTAAGTCCCTACACTTTTCCTAATTAAATATTATGTTAATAAACATTCACTAATAAAAATTGATGTTACAATTTTAAATAATCTTAAATTAGGAATCATCTTTGCATCAATATGATTTTTATTTATTTCCCGCCAAATTGAAGAGCAGGTCCTGATTATCATGTAGGTATATACTAAGCATGTATATAGATAGATGCACAGATAATTCCTAGGGTTAAATCGTTGATGTAAAAAAATAGTTGAATTTGTTCGAAGTTTGTATTATTATGTCCGACATATTGATAAATATACCTATGACCATTTTTAACTTTATTATCACACAACTACTATTAACAACGGTAAGAAATACAAAAGTAATAGAAAGAATAAAAATACGCTCGTAGCTGCCTTAGCATAGCAATGGCCAAGAACTTTTTAGAAAATACAACTTTATTCTGGAATTTGACATAAAA
Source organism: Ernsta delagoae (assembly GCA_018230765.1). Taxonomy (NCBI): domain Eukaryota; kingdom Metazoa; phylum Arthropoda; class Insecta; order Lepidoptera; family Hesperiidae; genus Ernsta; species Ernsta delagoae. Next base: position 5,013 of record DWBH01001079.1, read on the forward strand.
TAATACCTAACCATTTATAATTATATAAGACATTAAAGAAACATCAGCTGGTCAACCTTCGACATAAAAAATCTTGAAAAAAAATAATATCCGTACATTGAAAAATGAAAAAAAAAAAGAACGCAATCGGTCCAAAACCACGAGACTATTGTGTGGTGTGTCGTAGTGTGGTGTCTGGTGTGTCGCCGGTTGTTTACTTGAGCAGCTCGTGCGCACGCTGGTTCGCCAGAGTTATCCTCGTTTCATTCGATTCGCCCTACGATTAAGAAGAGCGTATTGTTTTTGTTTTGCACCCTATCATCTGTTCTGGTGACTGTTGCGTTGCTTGTATTACCAAAACCGGTTCTAATGAAAGCTCAAATAATGCGTTTTTTGTGCATGCCACAAAAAATTAAAAAAAAATTATGATGCTTTTTTTAACATTTTGTGAAAAATTAAAATAATAATAGATACAGCCAGTCAAGTATAAATAAATGTATTTTTTGGAGACTTTGTTAGGCTTTCAGCACAACGCAAACAGTCATTTCCATTCAAGGAGAGTTATGTAGTGATAAAGGAATGTTGTTACTGATGAGTTCTAGTAAGACATGTTAGTCGTTCAAATGGGTGTGACAACTAGTTACAAATGAGTGTGGAAGGACGTGTTTTGATTGTCAGTTGGCTTGTTGGCATCCCGCGAAACAGTAGTATTAACACACACAGTAGAGAAAATTTCACAACACCCAATCGCTAACCGCAAACACTAAGAATTAATGAAAGGGCATGCTGAGTGAAGAACTATGACTTGGTTTACACGTAAGCAATTGATACATTAAATTATTCTCACAATTAGATCAGAATTGTTTAAATTCTAACTATTGAAACATTATTGGACCGCAAAAAGTTAATCGCTGTAAACCAAGTAAATTTTTGTTTGCAGGTAAGCGAATTATTGTAATTTGGAAGGCCAATGAGCAAGAGTCAAGGACAGAAGTTGCGATAGTTCTAAGGTTCAAACCAATTCTAAGGTGATAGGCGAATCTAAAATGGTGGAAAATTAGAAGACGCGCCAGAATTCATGATCCATAAATTCTACCGCATCTTAGAAATATTTTACAGATATATTATATTAAAAATAATTACACACAGTAAATTGAAATATAAATTTAAATCGCTAAAAGCTTAATCTTTCTGAGATGAATTTTGTATTTTATTTATATTAATAAAGTAGAAGGCAAGCCCGTTGACTTCAGGTTTCAGATTTAGTGCGTTTATTCAATTTATCCATTTATTATTGAAATTTATGGACTCGAAGGTAATTTTTACTGGCCACATTTATCATTCCTTTTGCTTGAGAGCTACTTTAAAAAATCAAAGGCTCAGACTGAGCTTAAATCAATGAAATAACAACATTCATCGTATCCTTTCCCTAGCAGAATTTCTCTCAGCATACCTTCAAAACCATTTCTAACACCCCCCGCCACCTTAAAAGTCCTCCGTATTCAATGAGACAAAAATATGTACTAATATTCTCCACACATAATCCAGAGGGGATTATATCTTCCCTTACAGCGCCCCCCAACGTACCTTGCGGTTGATGCGGTCAATCTGGCGGTTCTGGTTCTCGAGCTCGGAGCCCATGTCGAGCGCCATGTTGCGCAGGTTTCCGATCATGGTGTTCACTTGGCCCATGTTCTCTTCCATTTCGTCCTCTCGCGCGTCGTTCGTTATTCTGGAATAGGAATGGAAATGGAATAAGTGAGAATAATAACGAAAGTTCCGAATTAACATCACATTATGATTTTCTACAGAATTTTCGGAGAAGCTTGACTGCCTGCCTAATCACTACATTACATAATAATGGTGGAGTTTGGAGACTGCAAAATTTCGGGAAAATCTAGATGAACTCCAGCCGTCTGGTAACTGCCATCTCTTTACGGGAAAGCAGAAAGAAAGCTCTCTTTTCAGTTTTAATTGAATGAATCTCTTTTATAATCTAACCTGCCAATGTATCCAGCCTGCGGCCCTATACCGTTGCGTTCGTCCATCACCCGCTGTGGCTGGTTGTTCACCACTTTGCCGTCATCGTTGCCCTTCCATGTGCCATCGTCCTCCTTGAACGACGCTCCCCTGCAAAATTTCATATCTCGTCATCAGCATTCCAGTAACTTCCATATTCCCCTGAGAGGCTTCAAGTTAGTTCCTAAGTGTAATGACATTTTCAAGTTTTTTTCCTTTATTAATGTTTAATGGGTGAGATAGAGGTGTCTTAGTAGTAAAAGATATACAATTTCTACCCGTCAACAGAAGTGGCGATTAGCCCAGCGTCCAAACTCTAGATAGGACTATTATTTAGTCCTGTCTAGAGTTTGTTCTCAGATGTAACATTGAAATAGCTGCAAGGATTTTCGGATCAATTCGAATTTGATCCAAAACGTATAATGTTTGCAAAGCTAGTCTACGTCATCATCAATGGGTAACTTTATGATGACGACCCTGAAGAAACGTGGTGAATCAAATCCAGCATTGGTAGGGAATCTTGTTCAAGATGAACGTACTTATTGCAAGGCAGGACGCAGATGCCGCAGCATTTTTCCATCCCCGAAAGATTTTTCTCTGCCTCACGCATATCGGCGTTAATCTGGTCCATTCCCTCCTCGATTCTGTCCAGTTGCTCTGTTTACACACATGAATCATCGCTTTAAAACCACCCTAAAGTCCAAAATCGTATGTGTGTTGAAGCGTCTAATTCATCTCAATTGAACTCTATTCGCGAACCTTTTTTAATTTACTTCATTTATTAATTTTTCAATTGTAAATTCTCAACGCTCTCGACAATTACCAGGGCTAAGTGTAAGACAACTTTATAACTCAGTTTTATTGAAACTATCACTATTTGGTCATGCATATAGGTATTAATGTTTCATTACAGCAACTCTAGTCAAATAAAGCTTTCAATTTTCTTGATTATTGGCTCTAAAAGAATTTTTTATTTAACCAAATGTCTTACACCCGATCCGGTGAGAATTGATACTAAATTAACTTTCTTTACCTTTGATTTAGATGATGTATGTGCTGAGACTAGTGATTTAAATACTAATAATTATAATAATGGCTAACACTCAGAATAATAATAATAATCTCATAAAAACTAATAGACATGCAGTCAACAGCAAGATTGAAGTAATCGTGCACAGCTAGATGCGTGAGAAAACTAAAGAAAATGAATAAAAAGGTATGTTATCTCAAATAATAAAATATAAATATTAAAACCTCGACGATCTCATCACATCGATGCGAATGGCGGATCGAAGAGACATTCCTATATTTATTATAATCTAATTTTAGTAAATGATCATGAAAACGTGAGTTTACCTTCAAAAATTTATCCATTATAATTAAACTGTCAACATTTCTTAACCGAAATTTTAACGTTATCAAGTCATCGCCATTCAATGGATAGTCATAAACAATTGAAGTGGCATTTCAAACACAAGCCTTACTAAATTATGAATGATGTAAAGTAGTACTACTGGATGCTTACCGCCCTGTTCATCCAGCATGACCAGGGTTTTCATGCCCACCTCGTGACTCTACAACACAATAATGATGTCACTATAGCTCGCCAAACGAATGCGTGAGGAGTCTGGAGCGGCGCGCGCGCACCTCGCGATGCACGCACCTCGCGCCGGGACAACTCAATACTCAACACAACTCAAACTGATAACTAAACAGAAAATAAACAGTACATGAATGATCTCGGTGAGCCGCGCCCGAGCGGGCAGCCGCTCCTCCGGCAGTGATTTGTGATAATATATTAGCAAATGAGCGTAACCAGTAAGCCATTCCTAAATGAAACGTGAAAGTAGCAAGTATTAATTGAATTGAAGAAGAGAAATGAATAAACTAATGGTGTGGAGGAGCGAGCGGCCTCGCACTGACACAGATCGCATCGAGCTAACAGTTACAGACCTACGAAACTAACATTAACAGTACGCTGCTAGCCATGGATATGAAGGCGTATACCATTTAATCTATACGTCAACAGACACACTCGGTTACGCGCATTCATTTCAGTACCGCAGATTAAGGAAGAGAGATTCGGAAAGATAAATAAATATACCTATAAAAAGCGTTCCGATCGATTATATCAACGGAAGAACTAAACAGATTGCGCAGCTCATTCAAATTAAATCTTCAGCAAAAGATAGAGTACAGTCTTTTGCGACAATTAGCAACGAACGGCCATCGGGCGTATCTATTTACACTATAGTTTGAAAGACATCCCCATCGAAACATAGATATACACACGCAACATCGAATTGAGATAAGTCGATATTTAAGAGAAACGTCAAAGAAAAACAAAGAGAATAATTTTAACTGCACATTCAAACACAGACGTTCTCACGTTTCGACTACCCAGTGTTCAGTTTAACTCTTACCGCCCTGGTGACTCAACATATGAAGCGCTTGCCCCCCGGCGTCCTCGCTCTATACATAAAATACAAATCAAAATAATATTTTAGGAGAGAGTATCGGGGTGTGTGGGTGGCAGGGTGCGCGCGGCCGCGGCCGGTGGCGGCGCGCGGTGCGGCGTGCGTCGTGCGGCGGCGGCGTGACGCGCTACGGCGCGCTATGGCGCTACTGCGGTGCGGCGCGAGCGCGGCGTGCGGGCGCGTGCGCGGGCGTGCGCGTGCGTTGCGCTAACACACACTACTCGTACAACGACATGCATGCAGTGAAGCTTGCAAGTAAAACCAGATTCAGTTTTATCTGTGCTCAGTTTCTTATGATTCATGATTATTTTGTGTGATGTTAAGAGTCGTGCGTTGAGGAGAAGCGTTTCGAATTTACTTCGCTCAGTTCATTTAAATCAGTTTAATGTGATTTAGGTAAGTAGTAAATTTAGAGTCGAGTACGAACATCTGAAATGCAGAATGTATACAGTAACGTAAACTAGACCCGGCTGGCGTTTACCGACATAGCACTTGCTGTTAAGTTGTGCAAAAGTGGTGTATTATATCTACGTTACGAATGAAACATACAAAGATGTGGGTCTTCCGCGAACATCTCGGCGTGTAAGTGGCAAAACGGTGGCAGTCGAGGTCTTAGTGGATGCCCGCACCTTTGTATTAAATCAATAGAGTCGTTACTTTAAACACAAAGTCAATACCCCCTTTACGTCTTCGAAATCGGCGAGTCCGTCTTCGCGACGGCTGAAAACCCTATGACGCTCCAACAAAGTTAGCGAAAAAATAAAATAGATAAAATTGTAAGTAATTTAAGTAGTGTTGCAAATTTTGCAGATCACTCAC
>DWBH01001080.1:0-10305 GCA_018230765.1 Ernsta delagoae
AGGTAGGTAAGCGTTTCAATACACGCATCAACGGTACTTGCGTGAACTGAAACTTTGTTGAACACAATAGTACGAGAGATGCGAGATACGAATTGCATTCGTGAGTAACGTTTCGGTACTCGGTACTAGATGGCGTACTCGTTACTAAGTACCGAATACATACGGTTTGCTACAGCTCTATTATACGGTGCGTTAAATGTTAGAAATAGCTAAATTGCTTTACGTAAAAATTTATGATACATGTATGTAACAAATGTGTTCAGTTCAGATTTATTTCAAAATTTGTAAAAGTTCTTTACTTATTCAATTATTGTTTGTTCTTAATGTTTCTATATTACGACTCTTCTACGATTCCTTTTCTATACTGTTACAATAAATGTCTTTGCAGACTCTACAATTACGGAGATGAAAGTTGTAAGCTTCTCAGGCAAACGTGATAGATAGGTAGGTAAGTATACCTACTTTATCTACCAACTAGTTACATAAAAGCAACTTAGGGATTTACTTCAATTTTCCAATAATACTTAATAAATTATGCATATTAATATTATTTTACTTTTTTTATTGAAATAGTTTATTTTTCGTTTTAAAAGTTTTCAAAACATCATTATTCACGAACAATGATGTTACATGAATGTTTTAAAAATTATTTTCTCTGTAGTTTATTAATTCTGCTCATTGTTCACTGAACCTTCTTAAAAATACACTATACGTTGAGAGAGACTACAAGTAACACAAGAGGGCACATAGAGTAATAAATACAGACTGCAGATCCTGTATCACTTTGTTCTTATATTATGTCATAATGACCTTCACCGGTATGTGTTCTTTCTTTTATTAAAATTATAATAAAGTTTTATAGAATAAATGTCAACGGTTTCGTTTTTACGACTCGTCCGTTCTTTCTGTGTAGAAAATTGACCACAATGACAAAAAATATGGCTAATTTTATTATTTATAGCTACGGGTATAATAACCATAATCGTAATTGCATTTAAACAATATCTGTGGTTTACAATTAAAATAGAAAGTAAATTCTCTTTAGCGGTTACTTTCTAAATGCAAATTATAAATCACATCTACAGCGCGATAGTCCGTTGCAATCAGTAGGTACCTTTATGTGATTTCTGCAAGTAATTGAATAAGTTTCATAAAATTGATTCAAAAACCCTGTAGATCATAGTACTTAATAGGTTTTATGTTGACGTAGATGTTAAATACTGATCTTAGTACAAAAATGAATTTTACCTACCTACTTTTCTATCTGTTATAGGACTACGACTTACTACTAAATTATCAAATTGATGAAAAAGTAGCTGTTTGCTTGGTTTTTACATTATTTTAAGCAGTATTATAGTGAAACTATTAAGTATGTGACATAAAAAACCTGCTACAGTGACCTACATTTATCCACCTTTTACCCCAAACTTTTTACTTGTAACTTTGTTTACGGAAATAAAAACAAAGTGCTATACCTACTCAGATAATGTTATAGTAATAATATTATGATATGTATTAAATAACTGGGATAATTTTTGTCTATTCTAAGCTCTCTAATGACTTTGTGTTTACAGAAAATTCCCGCATTAAAACATTTGCGTTGTGGCTCGGGATGCTGAGCCTGGCCAATTCACAGGCAATCCCCGCTGACACAGACACCCCACCATTCAGCACATTGTACAAATGGAAACAAATAGATTTCGAGTTTCCTTCAGCAAGACATCGTAGTCAAGCGCTGGCGACAGGGTACGTTAACTGTTTTTGTCGAAACTAAAAAAACTGCAATAAAATTTTTTTTAGCAGACTTAGGTAGGTTATAAGGTAGGTAGGTAACCTGCTAACTTTTTAAATCTAATGTGATGACCTAATCGATCCAGATTAAAAATTTAAAATGCCTTACAATCGACCTTGCCCAAGTTATTAAAACCAGTCACGTGACAGTTAGGCATTCGACACGTTTTTGGTTTATGGTTTAAGACAGGCTTGTACTTAATTGTGTCTTGTGAAAGAACTCAAAGAACCTTACCTGTTAGAAATGTGAAGACTCAAATAATGTCAATGTAATCTAAATTTATACCTCTTGCGTAATTAAAAAATCATAAATCATAATCATCATGTAATTATACACCTACTTGGTAAAAAAAAATACAGTTATACGTAACAAAAAACCTTCTTTGTCTTGCAGAAAATTTATACCTGGAAATGTTCTTCCCTTGGGACTTGAAGTATGGGGCTCTCGAGTGTTTGTAACGATACCCAGCTGGAGAAGAGGCGTGCCCGCGACGTTGGCAACTGTCCATCGTTCAGGCGGACTCACATCACCACCACTCAAGCCCTACCCGGACTGGAGCTATCACAAAGCTTTCGGTTTGTTATGATCTTTGTACATTGATTTAGTCTATTTACTTTAAAATTTTTAACTGTGTTGTATAAGCGTTTAGTAGGTAGGTACCTAGATAGCGTCGACTTTGGATTTAGCCACAGGAAATGTGGCGATCAGCAATACTAGAAGTTAAAAATAGTATAATATAATTTCATCGGTAGGGTACGATGAAATCTAATGACATGAATTTGTAAAATAAACTATATATGTAGCCTATACATATACCTACTTTTAAAGAGTTCCTTCGTGATTGAATCCAATGTATTAAGCGTTCCGTTAACATTAAACTATACTTATAATATAACACTTGACTCACCTACTTCTAATTATCAAAAACCAATAAATAGACAAGCCGAACAAACAAAGTGTTTTCAATGTATTGTGAAATGAATCTTTTCCTCTTTTGTTTTCAGGTGGTGAAGACAACTGCACAAGGTTGACATCCGTATTTCGAGTCAACGCTGATCACTGTGGAAGACTATGGGTTCTCGATTCCGGACAAATTGACTCCCAGGATAATCCAAAACAATTATGTCCCCCAAGTATAATGGTATTTGATTTGACAACGGATACGCTTATTGCCCGATATAACATACCCAAGGAGTTTGTTTTGCAGGACTCTTTGTTTGCAAATATCGTCGTAGATACTCGGCTTAGAGACTGCTCCGATCTTCACGTGTACATAGCAGATACATGGCGCTTTGGTCTCCTGGTGTTCAGAGAGAGTGACAGTCATTTTTGGAGATTCTCCCATCACTTGTTCTATCCAGATCCACTCGCATCCAATTACACACTGCATGGACTCAATTTTCAGTGGTCTGATGGCATTTTTGGTCTAGCTTTGACCCCTGAAGATCAGTTTGGAGAACGAATACTTTTTTTCCATTCGATGTCAAGTTACAGAGAATTTTACGTGACAACATCAGTCTTGCAGCAACCCTCAAAAGTAAATGACAGTGCATCCGACTTCAATCTTGTTGGGGAAAGTAGAGGATTGTTCGGGCAATCTTCTGCCTCTGCTATTGACAGACGTGGTATAATGTTTTATGGGTTAGTTACAAGAGATAGTATTGGTTGTTGGGATACAAGAAAACCTTATCAAAAACGAACTACAGGCATTGTCGCAATGAATACTGAAACATTGATATTTCCAAATGACATAAAGGTTGACCAAGAGGAGAGACAAAATGTGTGGGTGCTGTCAAACCGTTTACCAATGTTTCAATCTGGTCCATTGGACGTAGAAGATTACAATTATAGAATATTGTACGCGGATACTATTGAAGCAGTGAAAGGAACTATCTGTGATCCTGCAATATTGCCATCGCAATTAAATCTCGTTCAACGTGGATGGCTGTGATAGTTTTTCGTGAAAATTACATAATATATAAAGGACCTTAGACTAGAAGTATCTTTACAAAACATATAATGTAAACTTGCAAGAAGCTGTGTTATTACAACTTTTATGTGCTGTATAATACATTGCTTTATTTTGGTTTTTTTTTACTAAAGAAGACATAACGTACCCACTTAATGTAACAATGCAATGTTATCCCTAATCACTAAAAGTGTTGTATGTACAAATTTTTTTAAAGAATTACAGTTTAGATATTACTGAAATTTACTTCATCATTTTATTTGTTTTTATATACCTACCATTAATGAATTTTATAATGCAATCTAGCGTACCGTCTACAATCTAGCGTGCGTGTGGAATGACTATCAAGTTATTGCTTGCGTAATATAAAATAGAAACAAAATGAAAGTGAAGCCTTTTCGTGGGCATTTTTTATTGTTTTACTTACGTTTTTACTATTTCCTGCGAGATAAATAAACTATCACATGTTCTTTAAACATTGCTCGACTATTTCGATAGGAGCTATTATAGGGTAGATATTCCGTAAGTGTAAAGCAACGCCTGAAGAACAAAAATAACACACCATAAACATTTCCATGAAAAATGTTGTAAGGTGAAATTATAATAATATATTATGACTCGCACTGCCAAAAAGTGTAGATCTCATGTGCTCTCTGTGCATTTCTCCTACTAACTTCTAACTCGCCAAACGCTAAACTCTACAACTCTTATTTTCTATTAGCTCAAGGCCTATAACTTAACAAACTCTATATGTAGTTGACATGATCTCGGTGACTAGAACGGATGCTTGGGCATATAGGTTACTAATTAGGTTAGCTCACATCATTGTGCCCACTCGTATCAAAATAATCTGTGTCATGATCAAAATCATGTCAAGTGATTCAATTTTTCATTTATTTAGATAATATTTCACTAGTGCAAGAATTTGCGCAGTCGTCAGACTGGTTTGACCGTTCCAATTCAAGTATATTTCGAGTAATAGACGCACGTAATATACATAACTACTTAAAATAGTATTACGTGTGGGTGGGAATAAACACAACCTCAGCAAGCAAGTTGCTGAGCGGACGTTGTTTAACAAATAAAACAATATTTTATAGAAATTAAGCTGTAAATTAAAGATGTTTAAGTTATAAATTAATAAAGCCGAAAAAATACAAGGTAAGAACCCTTTAGTATATACTTATAAATAAAAAAACTAGACATCATTCTTACTCTTAAATCTTATTATCTAATAAACTAGTTAAGTACTCGTTTAAACCTATAGGTAACTTTTTATTATTATTTATGCAAGTGGATGATGATGTTTTTGGAGTTTTAAAATAGACACTGTGAAGACTTTTACTTTTTTTACCCCATAGACCTCAACCTTCTTGTTACTGGTTTTAAAGTGGAACACATTCATATGATATTATATTGATTATGTTGCTATCCATGTCCATCGCAGTATTAGTAATATAACTATTACTTATAATCCGATGTAAGTAAAGCAACACATGCTTTCTGAATTATATAAGGCCAATTAAGTGTTAAAATGTAAAAACAATCACCAATAAGAATTTAATTAAATTATTAGGTAGACAATTTGAACACAAAGTAGACAATATTTAACTATTAACAATAACGACGTCATATAAATTAAAACCGAGGGTAAGGATGATAAAGTTATCAAACCATTGATAGATAATATTAAGCAATTCAAAAGCTCGTTGCAAGCGTTTAAAGTCATTTGATTTGTATCATGATGGAGGAAAATGTGCAAACTAATCTTTGTGCAACGGATTTTCCGGCAAATGAATGATTTACAACTTTTACAATGTTACTAACTTAGTACCTACCTAATATGTATGTATGTTTAGGAAGGGATCATTAAAAAGTTTGTGATTTCCATTAAAATTAAAGTTTTTCCCAAATTACAATACAAGACAAGACTTACTTTGATCAATTTCACAGTGATCTTTTGTTCTATTGACAATAGGTAATATGTTAGGTCAAATCTTTCTTTACAAGAACTTTTTTACGCAAAGAGTACATGAGTCATTTAATTAGAGACATTATCTTCATATTATGCTCAAGATAAAGGTTTGCCTAGGAGTTAAAAAATGCTATTTTAACGATGATGACTTCGGTTTATTTGGGTAGGTACTAACCTAAACAGCAGTTTTCCTTGTAGAATTGTAAAAATACTTTGTATATTTCAGATGCGTATATTAATTTTATACGTGATCGCCTTTTGCCTCAATGATGCATTCGGGTACATGTATGACAAGCAAAGGAAAGTGCAGGGCACCTTGTACAGATGGAAGCAAATAGATTTTGCATATCCTACGCTGAATGACAGGGAGGCAGCTATTGACAATGGGTAATAGAATTATTTAGGTACTATATACTTATAGAAGTCAGGGATCGTTTTCTTGGAAAATAAGTACAGGAAGTAGCAAACTTGTCACAGCGAGCGACCCTTCGACACACACGACCTACTTATATGAGGCCACACGTGAATGTGTTACTTTCTCACGGGCATAATGCTACAAAACTACGACAACTAGATTTAATTCCCTGAGGGGCAAAAAATTTAAATGATAAATTAAAATTTCCATCGCAGTCGACTCTCATGAGTAGGACTCTGAGACGAACAAAATATTTTAAAGATTAGATGAACAGGTCACATTTAACTGCCGAGCTACAGAAATGTAATAGATTTCGCAAACTTTATAAAATAGCTTTATTTAAATGTGTTGAGCATTACAATGATTTTTCTCTCTAGGCAATTTATACAACGTAACGTAATACCTCTCGGTGTAGAGAGATGGAAGAACCGAGTTTTCCTGAGTACGCCTCGATGGAAGCGAGGAGTACCAGCTAGCTTATCCGCCTTGCCCACCACCGGACAGTCTGAGTCACCTCCGCTCTCTCCTTACCCAAACTGGGATTGGCACACTGCAGGTACCTAATTCACCTTAATAATCCCATGACAACATAGGTGCCTATATTTTCATGACATGTAAAAATGCGACGGTAAAAATGGAATGTAATGTTAATTTATATTTAATTCTAATTGTATCTGTCGGTTTTTATATTAATATCTAATTGCAATTCTGTTACAACGTTGTCTTTTTTTTTCTCAGATAATTGTACGGGTTTCACATCTGTGTTCCGAATGAACATAGACCACTGTGGAGTAATGTGGGTCCTGGACTCGGGTCAGGTTGAAGCCTTTGAAACGCCTCGTCAAATTTGTCCGCCGACGCTCTTTGCCATAGATTTAGAAACTGATACGGTAATCAAACGTTTCCCGATACCGGAGCGGTTTGTGCTACAAAACTCCCTTATAACTAACCTTATAGTAGACTCGAGAGATGCGCGTTGTAGGGATCTCCATGTGTATATTGCCGACGCATGGCGATTTGGACTTATCGTTTTCAGAGACGCTGATGCTGCTTTTTGGAGATTTAGCCACTACAGCTTTTACCCAGAACCTTTACTATCGAATTACACTTTGCATGGTTTGAATTATCAATGGTCTGATGGGCTTTTTGGCATGTCTCTAGGAAAAATGCATCTAGGGGATCGCCTACTATATTACCATTCGATGTCAAGTTCTCTAGAATTCTTTGTAAACACATCGATAATTCGAGATCCCACGCGGACAGATAACGCTGTAAGCGAGTTCAAACTTCTCGGTGAGAGCCGTGGCCCTGCGGGACAGGTCTCCGCCGCAGCTATCGACCGCAACGGTGTCATGTTCTTCAATCTTATTTCGCAAGATAGTATCGGATGCTGGGACACACGCAAACAATATAAAAAAGACAACTTGGGAATAGTCGCACAAAGTGATAAAACTTTGGTGTTTCCCAACGATTTAAGAATTGACCATGAAGTACCGCAATTGGCGTGGATAGTAGTAAATAAACTGCCTATGTATCAGTTCAACCTAATAAACACAGAAGAATATAACTACCGACTCATTTACTTAGATCCAGTTTCTGCTGTTGAAAATACCATTTGTCAACCAAACTTATCTTAGTATTGAATAAAGCGATATTATAGTCACAAATAGTTTTTATTTATATTTTTTTCCGTTATTCTTGCTCTAATTATTATTCTATGAAAAAAGCGGTGTGTGAACAAATAAATCTAATTAAATAATTAATATTAAAAAATTTATGTATAAATCATTTACAATTACCTATATACTTATCACTTTTGTAAATCATTATGATTCTTCGAAAATTTTATTTGTGCTTGAATTATCTTTACTTTGTAGTTATTACGGAGAAATTTAGTTTCACAAGATTTATTGTTATTCCCTATTTCGCAGACAGATTTGCCTGTACACAACGATTTATTTTGTGCTTGTAATCGGCATACATTTAAATTCTTTTAATCATTAATCCCTGAGATGCGGTCCTTGACTGCTTGACTCACTTATTCCGTTGGGCTGGATTGATTTATCATGTTGTAGTTCAATCTCAGTGATTTTTGTTTGACGAGTCACTTCATAACTAACAAAATGTTGGCCGTTAATGCTTTTTACAGATTTTGTGCTATTGTTATTTAGAGATTCTGTTCTTTGAAAGAAAGTATTTTTAAATTGTATAAGCTCATGATCTGACGTGCGCTGTTGAAATAAATCAGACGATTTCTTCATAAAAATTTGTGGATAGTCCGTTAAATACGAAGCTCCTTTTCCTTGGCTACTTCCGATATCTGGAGGAGTATCGGTATCATCATTGGCAACAGCTGAACATTTCAAAATGGTTGGACTGCTTATTAATGTTTGTGAATTGGTACGAAACATCTTGATTTTATCTATCTCTTCCTTTTCTAAATAAGCAGCAATTCGTAAGAGCATTACATTAAATTGTTCAAGAATGCGATCAGCATCACGCGGTAAAGTTAATTCTAAACCAGGTCCGTCTTCATAAATTCCCGTATCTGATATTGTTCTGTTAGAAGTAATGGATAAGGGTCGTAAAACATCTAAACCAGTTTGTATGTCTTCAACACTGTGGTTGGGATTTTCCGTTTCATTTTTATTCGATATTGCGTTAAAGATATGTATAGAAGGATTTCTTTCACTGTATCTGTAAAAATATGAACAGCAATGAATATATGTGAATGAATGTTGCAACTTAAATGTAGGTATTAATAATTCTACATATTATTATTTATATAAGTAATAATAACACTTAGTTAAACAATGGCTATATTTTAGGTTACTTTATCACCCCTTTCCTTTAATCCATCACTTTGAGCTGTTAATCAATGATTATATGATATGCAAAGTTCTCTTACAAGCTCGCGATTAGTTTTCTTCTCAGTTGATCTTCTCCTTGTAAAGATTTTGTTCTACGTCTCCGCACGGCCAACTCTAGCCCATAATCATGGTCGCTAGTCGGATTGACTGCCGAAAATGTTTTAAATGCAGCTGACATTTTCAATACATGGTAGTAACTGCGAAAAATTATACTCAAGTTTCAATAACTGCAATTTGTTCAAGGGAGACTAGAACACTACCTTTATCCTATTGAATCGTAATGAAATGTTCTAAACGTAAATGACTCTTGTTTTTTTCCGTTTTAATATAAATATACATAGTCAATGAAGTTGGTAATAAATACCTCAGAACAAGCAGCCACATATAAAACGCCGGAGTGATGGATGCTAGCTTCACAATAACAAACTTGATGCATGGAGGCCTGGCAGGTCCTAACAACACACAAGTACCAAGACCAAGGGCCAAGCTTGTTAACTCACAGAGTAACTTTCTAATCGCGGCCAATAGTAACCAGGGAAGAACAAGAGTAGGACGCTCTTCCTGAAAATCAAAAAATATAAGAAAGTCTACAAGCCATGACAAGTGGTAATACCTACCTACCCGGAGGTGGTATGTATTTAAGTACTTATAATAATTCTAAGAATATCACATTATTTTATTTTGTACTCATAGTACCTACCTATTTGAATAAGTTAAACGGTGAACAAGCGGAATCAAATTGAAATTTGTCTTTGACGTTTTGTAACACAGCTTTCGTATAGCGGTGCATTAGAATTTCTAAGCTACCTTTAAGATAACAATTAAGATAGCTATGTAAGTCATGGTATCGATTATATGGAAAGTGCAGTAAGTAAACAGACCTATTTGTATGTTCAATCAATCGTTAGCGCGTGGGTCCGGTTGACGCAATGAATGGCATTAAATGCAATGTACCTAAGTATGTACTTCTAACTTGATATCTTTTATCCAACTCCGTTGTGTAGGAATACCATTATTTTTTATTGAACCTTGCTGTGTTTGTATTTTATCTTACTCTTTTATATGTACCTAGTTATATAAAAAAGTTTATTTTCATCAAATGTAATTTTGTTTTTAAACATTGAAAATTAATGAACGCGGTAGAATAAGGAGCAAATATCAGCTTTATTATGTACCTACCTACTTATTTAAATACCATTTGTGTTGAATAAGTGATTATCGTTTTTTCCACCCTTTTTTAACTATTCAGTCGTCAGCGTTAATCTATACCTATAAAATTCTTTG
>DWBH01001081.1:0-10302 GCA_018230765.1 Ernsta delagoae
CGTAGCAAGTGGAAAGAGATAGTCTCTGCCTACTCCGTTGGGAACGAGGCGTGACAATATGTATGTATGTATAATTACCTATAAGGCATTTTATTGGGTCGGTTATCTGCCAAGATGTTGCTGGCCGCCTGATGAATGCTCCATACTTGTATACAGTTTTGTAAATAATTTATATTTTTCTTGTACAGGAGTTTACTAAAGTTCAATTACGTTATGCTATCGAAAGATACGATAAGGCCGCTTTGTCTCGTAATGATGTACTTCCTGTTTTACGTGATGAGCGGTTTCAACGCCATTCGACCCAACATGGTAAACGTCTGTGGAGCGCTGGGAATGCCACAAGACGGAAAACAGATCGCTGTATGTAGCACTACACTTAATTACGGCAGTCATATCAAATACAATATCTATTTTCTGATTGTAAAATCTAACCCACAGTATTCATTTTGTTTCATTCATCAAAATTGTACCGACTCCTTTTATCATTACTGCTTAATAAAGGTAATAAATCAGTGAAATTGACTAAAGAAATCATCAATCAAGACTTCAATGTCAGATGACCATAATAATACATCTCATTACCTACCTAATTTAATAAATTCGTTTCAGCTAATGGTCGGTGTGATCACATTCATTACCAGCTGCATAGTAGTGCCTGTGATTAAATTACTTGGAAAACGCAAGCTGGCTGTGACATCATTACTAGGCACAGCTCTCTCCAGCACAGCCATCAGTATCTACGCCAAGAAGAACTTGGCTGACTCTGTCTTCTCTTACGATATAAACACATTCCCAACGGAGAAGAGCTATGTGCCTGTTGGGCTCTTCTACACGTTCGTCATGTTTGTTGGATTAGGCGTGCCTTGGGTTTTGCTTGGCGAAGTTTTTCCATTTAGGTATGTAATTTTTAATTTTTGTAAGATTTTTATTTGGGAATTTTTATCATTCGTCATTTTTGTCACTTCATCAATTTTATACTTTTCATTAATAAGAAAAGGTTTAGCAGTTAATTTTTATTTTTATCTGTGTATAGGAGTCGAGCAACGGCCCAAGGGATCGCAGCCGCAAGCAACTACGTGTTCACTTTTATTGGTGCTAAAACCTTTATAGACTTGGAGGTCAATGCTAAGTTGTGGGGTGCTTTTGCAACTTACGCAGGTTTTGGATTCGTTGGAGCAATCTATCTCTACTTCTTCCTGCCGGAAACTGAGGGCAAGTCTTTACAAGAAATCGAATCTTACTACACAGGGAAGCTCCGAACATTTGCCGATGATCCATTTATAAATTTTTTCAAAAGATTTAAAAGAAAGACCTCATTTTCATTTCCGACTTAAACAATTTGTACTTGTAAGTTAATACGTAAGTAACTGGGTTTATTAATACAGACTGTTAATAGTAATATACTTATTTATTAAGAATTTAGTTTTATTTTTCCCCAAATGAGTATTACGAAGGATCTTCAATCTTTGCTATGAAGAGCGGTATTGAGAACTGTTGATCCCACAAGGCAGCTATAAAGGGCCTGTCAGCTCTAAATGTAGTTGTGGAATCATCAAAGGACAGTGCTACTGCAGCTATAGATGTAGCAGCCGCTGCCGTGACTCCTTGCTCGTCTATTGAAAGGTATCCTGAATGCACCGCGTTCGATATTTGAGGCGAAAACGTTCGGTACAATCCAATACCAGATAGATCAGCCTTCGATCCAAAAATATCCGTTATTCCTAACTGAAAAGAAAAAGGACAAGCTCATTTTAATAAAATAAATTACCAGCTATCAAACTAACTAATAAAATGACTATAACTATAAATTATCTGAGATTAGTAAAATTTATTTATCGCTTCTTGCAAAGACCACATATTATTGTATTTTAATCCATACTGATATAAAAAAAAATTATTATATTTACTTACGTCTTTTAAAACAGGGCTTAAATCTGTGTCACTTTTCAGAGTGAACTTCGGTATTTCAACTTTGATTTCAATGCTGTTAAATGTTTGGTAATAAAGAAGTTGATCAACAGTTAGAGATCTTAACAAATTATCAGCATTATCACTTTTTGACGGTAGAATCAGCATTAGAGTATATTGACGACTCTGTAAATGAAAATTACTTACATTTACTTAATTAGCACTTAGAAATCAGGCGAAGTAGAGTATAAAATACACATACAAGTATATTATATAAATCAATTGTGCATACCAAAGATGCTTTGTCTGAGATGACTCGTACAGTATTAATTAAGACTATTATTTTAATTACGTTGCGACATATCATACATTGGAATAAAGAAGAAGTGTGATCAAGGGCCGTCAGTTAAATTGTTATATCCTCTAATTAATTACTTATATTAAATCACTTCAACCCGCTGTTTGGACCTTTATTTATATTTTGTTAAATAGGCCCTAAATCTTCTTGAAACCTTACATTTACTTACCTCAAATGGTAAAAAAGTAACTAAGGCACGGTTAGCTGGATCGATGCCCACTTTAAAAGAATGTCTTGTATGCATAAATGGAACAGTCTTTTTAGCACCATTAGGAAGGTGAAATTCACCAGGCACAGTTTTTGCCGGTTGAAATTTCGTCTCCCAAATTCCCTTGAAATAGACAGCATTTACGATTGCTAGCTGAGTATTAGCAGATAGTGACCCTGGAAAATAACCCGTAAACATTCAATTTCATCATTAGGTCTGTATCAAGATTTTTAAGATATCAACGTTGGGCTCAAACGGTTTTTTTTTTAAAAAAAACAATAGGGAAAAATCTTGTCAACAAGGCAAACAGTAATTTTTCAGTTTATTTTTAAACCATGAATTTAAAAACTTAGAAATACCTGGCTGTAGTAGATCTTTGATTTTGTTATTAGTATTAGATGCGACCCAGGCATTGATCCTTTGAATCACTTGCGATGGATTGTTAAAAGAAGTAGGTGTTACTTCACTCCAGAAACTTCGTACGGCTATTGTTTTGAAAGAATTGTTCAGTTCGAAAGCATCAGCAACCAGTACATTGTTTGCTATTGTCAAATGATTGCGGGAATTCCTTTTCTGCAAAAAATTCAAATCTAATCAATATTTGTTTCTTATTGTTCTATTTAATGTTGTCGATATAGAAACAAGCTATGCCACAACAGTCGCTAGTCGTGCGAGGAAAAATTAAATAAGCAACAAAAACAATAGCAAAAAAACTCACGCGCATATTCGCTGTAATAGTCCCGTAAGCTGCCTCTGTTGCATCCGGGGTCATTTGTAGTGCCCTCGTGATTTGATCCAGTGACTGTCCCGTCGCCCCTTGCTGCAGCAAAGCTAGCACCGTAGCAATAGAAGTTGGAGACACAATTATGTTTCCAGGTTGTAACAAACTAGCTGACTGTAAAAAACAGACTTTTCTTACCTTCTAAATAACTTCTGACCATGTAATTTGAAACAAAAATATCAAAATAATATTAGTAATAAGTATAAAAATACCTGAAATTTTACTTATTTCATTTGGATTGTGTCTTTTTATCGCGATTGACAAATTATTATAAGAAATGGATGCATCATCGCAGTCATTAAGGTTATGTATAAATTAAATTATAAAAAAATTAAGGAGTTAGTCTAAAAAATACATAGGTAGATATATATCAACAAAATATTTTTCCACTTAAATAAACATGTAATTAAGATACCTTAAGCAAGTTCAAGCCAAATCTTGACAAAGCTACAGTTACATTGTTGAGTATCGTTTTATCAATTTTATCCCGGTCATTGTCGATATTCATCTGTTCTTTAGGAAAATTGTGTCCTGGAATATTTGAATCTTCAGTTCTCGTACCAGATACTTCAAGGTTTTTATGTTGCTCAGAATAGTAATTGTGACTAGAGTTTGAGCTATACGGAGGTGGAATCAACTCCAAAATTGGTTCTTCAAATTTGATTGCACTATCGCCTGCATTGTTGTTTGTAGTTTGTTGTTCGGCATTTTGTTTTCTGATTATCGCTTGCAAATAACTATCAAACTCTGTTAATTGTCTTTGCCTTTGTTCCGCTTGCGTTATAGGTTGAAATTGATAGTTTTCAGTCGGACCCACAGTACTTTGTTCTTTAGTTACTGGAGTAAATAATATACGCCCATCTGTTTTGTGCTGACGATCATCGTATCTATTTTGATTTCGCTCGAAGAATGACTGAGATTCTACTCGTAACGTCAGAATACATATTGTTGAAACTGAAATTTTATTACAAAATACATAATTATATTAATTATGCATTACTTAAGTAACTTGGAATAATTAACATAATAGATGTGGTAATAATTGAAATATACAAAGTAATAAAGTTTAGAATGGTCGCGTGTTCTTCGATTTTATATTGATTACACAGATCTATTTACTCCTTCAGTGTCTATCGAATAAACATTTATCATTAAATGTTATGACTAATGTAATCTTAGAATAATAAATATAATAATATGCTTAAGATCATAAATAGTTAAGGAAAGTTCAGGGTTCATGACTTCTTGGGTTTATTGAGAACGATTCAATAACTTTTGAGAAATAGTTACCTACCTATATGTAGATATAAGTTCCTAATGACCCAAAATTTCTTAAGTAGTTTACTTAATTCAGAATTCTAAATAAAACAAAATATTAAACATTTTTAAGATACAAACGGCTCTGTCGTGACATTACTGACGGGAGCTCATGATTACGGACCTCGTTAACGTCCGAAACTAGTCGGGCAATCCAAAAACATATACGTTTGAGTATATTAAAAAATATAACACAAAATTAAATTAGTTATGACTTATGACCTAAAAGATACAAAATAAATATGAAGCTACGTATTCGCCCGTAGTCTCAACATTAAATTTCTATTCTATTTCGTATTAATTAGCTATAGATTGCATGTATTTATTAAACATTCGTAGTATATTTCGGAAGTAAATGAATTCTGTCTATTCTACTTACTGATTATAAATAGCTTCATTATGTATTATGTACATAAACCACTTATTAAAAACTTATTCCCAATAGGAATTTCATTTCTATTTTTATTTTTGCATTAGCACAGCCTGCAACACTTGAATATTCGTCGCGAATCGTCAACACTAGTTCACTGTGCCTCGACTGACCGTAAACAAGATAATGTAATGGTATAACACACTGGTCCATTGCTTCTTGCTATTACCAATGAAAAAGCAACCTTAAACTAAGTAATTAAAGCATATTTTAGCAACAGCAAAACAGTTTATAAAGACCATTTTGTACTTGGCTTCCATAACCTACCTATCACATCTTGGTTTTCCCAGCTCAGCCGGTTTTCGTTTCCTTGATGGTTCTCAAAGCACTAAATACCTACTTCTTTAACAAGCCGATACGGATTCGCCAACTATTAAATATAAAAATATACCATCCTATGTTAATACTTTTAACGAACCCCAATATCAGAAATCTAGATGTAACATACTCGAGTACAACTCTCAAGTAGGCACTTTACCTGCCTAGAATAAAAATATTTATCGACTTATTCATCAATTCGGATTTCATAATTATGTGTAATTGCGTTGCGTTAATTAAGCAAAAATAGACCTATAGCAGGTAAGATATAGGTAAACTACCTGCATATAGCAATAACAATCAGCTGAATCAGAATCAACCAATCGACCAATGCAATTTTTATTTATGACGTAACCAAAATAAAAAAGGATGTCGATGTAGCTAAATTAAGTTAAAACAGTTTAGGCAGATATATTAAATTCATTTATTTTATCAATAACTATTCTATCTGTAGCCTCCTCTCCTCTCCTGGTGCAATTATATTAACTATATTAAGTATTAAAAGTACATTTATATACAGATATAAATTTTTATGTTTTGTACAATAGATTTTATTAAATCATAAAACTTAGTGAAATAAAATTCTAAACATTCTTGGACCTCATAATATAAATTTAATTATCATACTAGTTTCTTATAAATACTTCAGCAGTTACAAATTATGTACATAGTTAGGTACTTATATCATAAAGTTAATTCTAAATTTTATATCATCTACATTACACGTCGGTTATCGATAATTACGGTTATTGAATAGGATAAATTCTACTTACAAATCTATTTTTGATTAAATAAACCTTAAATATTAATGTCCATGCGGCAGTTATGTAAAGTCTAAATGAATATACACATATTTCAATCCATTTTATAAAATAGGTAGCTATATAAGTACAAAACAAAATGAAGACATTTTATAATTTCCTTAGAACAAACATCTTAATACGTAACAAAATAGGTCATCTAGATTTTATTAAGTAGCTGTATTAATTTTACATTATTCTAGAACTTAATTTACAATTAATTTTCGTTTTATTTATTTACTTATTTTATTGCTTTATTAAGGCAGACATTACAAAAGACACTTTCACGCTACTTGAGCGACTGCACTACGGTAGATACACAA
Organism: Ernsta delagoae; assembly: GCA_018230765.1. Classification (NCBI taxonomy): domain Eukaryota; kingdom Metazoa; phylum Arthropoda; class Insecta; order Lepidoptera; family Hesperiidae; genus Ernsta; species Ernsta delagoae. The sequence goes on from DWBH01001081.1 coordinate 6,444, forward strand.
ATATCTCAAATAAAATTAAATACATGACCTTTATTTGTTTCGAATGCGCGTAATAGCTAGTTCATTGGCCGCGTTGACAATCCTCTGAGCAATACAGTATGGGGCAAAACTATACAGCTCGTAGGGCGCACGGTACTCAAACGTTGAGGCCGTCATGTGACGGACAGCCTTAATTTGTACTAAACATACAATGGTTATATCCACTGCCTTCTTCACTGCCTCCTTGAACCTGTTATTGAATAAAATAGTAGCTTAGCACTTGATCTAGTGACAATGCACCATGGTGATTAAAAATTAAAATATGACGAACAGAAACTAACAGAAGTTATTTAAATCATGTCGTAAGTAATATTTATTTTGTTTTGTGTCGTAACGCTGGAGTAGAAGATGATTCTTTGCGCGTATTTGAAATACGCCTTAGACGATTGAGATTCATTGCTGAACTCTTTATTAGTTTAAAAAATATGTTTCGACACGATCACATGAGCCTATAAAGCCCATCACTTTACTGAGACACATTATACAGATTATACTTAATAAACACATAATATAAGTTAAGCAAATTATTATTCATTAGAATACTCGTACTGTTAAATACACTAATATAAAAACATAATTATCTTACAAGGGCAATGATTCCAGACGTGCTATCAACTCCTTCTTTTTCAGCAAATATAGTGCATTCCTGACTGCAGCAGCCGCGACCACAGATGGGTAATCGTTACACAGAGCCTTGCTTAGCATCGAACCAGCCATACAGAGGAAGGTGGCCGCTACTGCCGTCTCTCCAGGGTGTGCTTTATCGCACGACCACGACAAATAATCTATGTAGTCATCGGGAATCACTGGATGACTGGGGAATTTCTGAAATGTGGTCCCACAAGTTGTTAGTATGTTTTCTGTTTCTTATTTTTTAGTTATTTGTACCTAATAAGGAACTTGTTTTTTGGATGCATGAATTATTACACACGAATTATATGCTAATGAAACTATTCTTAAAGACTATAATAATAAGGACCATGATGATGATCATAATCAATGTTTGAAAAACCCCACACCGATTGAAGCAAAAACTAGATTGATACTTATTCGTTTTTTGCTTCTTGATAAAATAGGTTTATTTTATGTACAAAATTTACAATACTAAGACACCTACCTGTTAAGTACTGAGTAATGTTATGAAATTTTATTAAGAGTCGATTATTTAACACCCAGATAACATGGTGGAATAACTTCCTGTTGAATATATTTAGATACCTGTTCATCTTATTCACAGTTGTCACAGGGTTATATTTAACCGACTTACTAATTTCAATAACACGGCTTTCTCAGCAGCCATCAGCTGTTGAGCGGTGAAGGCGTGATTAGCACATTTGACCAGCCTGGAGGCCTGCACCGAAGGACCCCTCAGTTTTTGGGACACCCAGTAGCACGCCGTGGCCACCAGCTGCAGCTTGTTCAACTCCACGTACCCCGTGCCCAAGATCGTGTCTAGATACCAACACGCTGTCTGGACGGTTGCTATGTCACCGTCGACACCCTATAATGTACAATCATCAATAACGTTGTGTGTAATAGTAACGACTGACTGATAGCGGTATAAATACTTTAAAATTTTTAGTTTATTCTTCAAATATGTAATTATATTTGATTTGAGACACGATTTGTTTAATCACACAGTCCTCAAGCTTACATCTTCATCAACGTGCTTTAATTTTATGTGCAATGAATTATATCAGCCGCAACCCTTTTTATGTCCCACTCTGTGCTCGAATCTCTCCCCACAACCGGGGAAGGCCTGGAGCGTACCCCACCACGCTGCTGCCTACTTATGTATTTTGTGTGTACCTAATAAATATAGGCCTGTAGGTATTAGCTGTTTTTATTCTTTTCATTATTTTATTCATAAATTTAATCTTTATTGACTCAGTAAAAAGTGGTAAGGGCAAGAGAATTTTGTACCACATATCCTTTTGGATGTGCATCAAACATAAAGTTCAATACTAAATACAAAAAATGTAAAATCAGATAATACTTACATTGACTTTGATCAGCCAATTTATGATGCAGGCGCGGGTCACGCTTGTAATCCGAGGAACCGTTGGCTTAAGCTCCACTCTTAGCAAATACGTGAAGACGTCGCTCGTGTAATCACGAGACAAGCATTTCATGTACAATCTCTGAACTAAAATAACCAAAACATCCAAGAAATTATATATTTCAACAGGTATCATTCACTTATTCCCTACATTCCGAATTCTATCCATAATGGCTTCAAGTACGAGAAGCATCTTATGTAGCGGCCAAAGCAGTTAAATTAAACAAATTTACGTAGTTGCGTTTATTAAATAATCACACCTGAAGGACATAAACTCATTGATATTCAACGTTTTTAACTTGACCAATAGCAAACGTCATTCATTACCTGTAACTTTGGTGCTTACTCCTTTAGCTACTTATTATAACCGGCTATAAAGACGCATTACATTATGTACCCAATCGTACTAGCATGAACGACTTTATTACTAGCTTCATATTCATGTTATTAAGTAAAAAATTAAATCCTGAATGTTCAAATATCTTAAACTTAATCTTAGTACTTACACTACAGTAAATTTAAAAATGAAGATCAATAGGTAATATTCCAAACGCAATAAAAATAACTTACTGTAGTCTGGTGAATGTAGTCTATCAATTAATTTTTCGCTAAAATGTCTCCGCCACGTGGCTTTTTGAGCTTCCGTTTTTTCTTCTTCTCTTTTGGTCGCTGAAGGAACTCCTTGAAGTTCTCTACTGTGAGGTCTCTTGAGACTTCTCTTAATATTTTTAATTCTATTTGACTCCAATAAATTCAAAATGGGAGTTTGAACTCTTTTGGACTCACCAATATTATATTGCTTATTATCAGCTTTCAGTACAGTTTCATGTCTAATGTTTTCCTTGTTATCATCCTCATCATCGCTTATAATTATTACCGCGTTAGTTTCATTAGGGTTATCTTTAAAAACTTCATAACCCCAATCTAAATCCTCATTATTTTGTCTCACAGTAACATGGCGAGTGTCAAGCTTGATAGGGTGCGCAGATTTATTCGATATGTTTTTAGTCCTCTTGCTAGGCCCAGCCAATTCAAGATGATGTATTTGTTGGTTGTTAATAGTCTTTAATGGGTGCCGTTGCTCGGATTCACTGTTACATTTTTTATTTATTAAGTTCACTGGCAGTGGCGGTAAAGGTTCCAAGGGTAAAGGGATTTTAGAATTTTTATTCAATCTGCTTAAGTTTTCCTTATCCGTATCCATTGTTTCACTTAAACACCTTAAAATCAAATTATTTAAAAAATTATACAATAGCACAGATGACCACGACCAGCGCGACCGTTTTGTAATTTTATCGGGTTGACAAGTAAATATACTTAATCAAAATTATTTTCTATCTACCCACAATTGTTGTTTACATTATATCGATACGTTACATTATATAACGTATTACTATTACTATTCAAATATTATATGTTTATCAGTCTAATATCTTATCAAATCTCTGTAGGTAGGATCCTAGTAGGGATTATGTTTAAAGAACTAAACACAGAATTGTATGTAAATAAATAATTTAATCTTAAACATATCACAACGACTGTTAAAATAAATAACAAACTTAAAACTATGCACTTAATCTAAGCTGTGTACTTTTTCGTTATCAAATGCTTCTGGTTTTCTACATTAAAATCTGCAAACACATTCCCACAGCAAGGTTACAATAAAGATATTTGCATTCAATATAAACTTAAAACTATGCACTTAATCTAAGCTGTGTACTTTTTCGTTATCAAATGCTTCTGGTTTTCTACATTAAAATC
>DWBH01001082.1:0-10300 GCA_018230765.1 Ernsta delagoae
AATTGTCCATAAATCAAATATATATGATTGAAAATATAGGTACCTATATTGAACAGTACATTACCTACATAAATAAATAAATAAATACTCTGTTTAGCGCTTTAAGACCAACAAAGGACAATGTGAAGGTTTTAACAGAGAGAAGGATATTGTATAATACTTAGTAGTAATTTCTTATAGCACATTCAATGGGTAGTGGACCACAAGGGTTGCACAAATGGCCTCTTTTTAGAAATGAGAGAGATTTAAGCCACTTTCTGTAGCAAACTGGCGTCATCCACAATGAGAATATTTTAAGAGATAGTACTTCAGACCAAATGGACCGTGCCTTTAATTTTTTGGTTATAATAATCTTTCTATTCGTTTTTAGTCTTTGAGTAGCGCGGTGCTACATGTTAGGTACATAATTACGAGTACTAAGCATAAAGTAATAAATGTTAAATTTTTATTAATTCCTTTATTTATCCTTCTTTCTTCACAACTTAACTTATTATTTTCATTTAAATATAAAGATTTTAGGTGACAGAACATTCTGAGCATATCGTCGCGACACACAAAACGTGTTAATGCGCCAGCCAGCGAGGCACCCAGCGAGGGGATAGAGCAATACCAAATGCAACTAATATAACGGCACATTGGAACATTTCAACGGGGAGCGATATTCAAGCGTAAACCGTTGAAACAGCGGCGACACGACGCAACGGTCGCCCACTAAAGTCGAGTTAGGAATGGATTTACGGTGTCCGGCTGCAGCCTGAACCGCGGCACACAGCGGACAAACGCCCACTGACAAAACGAGCTAACTTTTTACACAATAAAACCTTTCGGCTTAACACCACTGACATTTACGTTGATAAGAGTGTGTCCACGTTTGTATTGTTGTACACATGAGTAATTATTACTCGTATTATCTAAAAACTACAATTATTATATAAATGTTGTTTAAAAACGATATGAAAAAAATCTAATAGTCACACATTTTATATGTCTAAGAAAAATAGAATAATATGTTAAACCTTCAAAATTGCAATAACAATCTGTAACAAATTTTTACTTATCACAGAAAATAATACGAGTATACGATAAGTGAGTCGTTAATGGCGCTATAAATTTTGCATAAATAAAATACTCCTTTTACTCGTTTATTTAACATCATCATTTACCTTCAAATAGTAGGTATAAGAATACTCCAAAATTCGACAATCATAACTTAGCTGAACAGCAACGTGTAGGTACTTGGCCACTAAAGTCGAGTTAGAAATGTATTTACTGCATCCGTTTTAACCACAACATGTGTGAGCAGACTGTATTCACAGCCGCACGATACGAAGGAACACGTACCGACACAACGAACTGAAGTTTTTAACAACGCGGTTTTTTAACTATATATCACCGGTTTAATATAAAGTTTGGGCAACTTATTATGTTCTTGTTGAGTAACTACTATGTTTTATGTTGGACTACACAAACTCATAGAGAATAACCGCGATTTGAATCAATTGAAAGTACAAAATCATGAAATATGACATGAAATAATTAATTATATTGCAATTTTGTAATGTTGCTCTATTCTTTTAAGTTCAACACTGCGCGAAACTCATTTTTCGGTATCAATCGCGGTGGTGTCGTTGGCCGCAGCACTTTTGTGTGTAATAGGATATGCGCAGACGGACGACCACTATTTTTGCTCAACTTATAATCCTCGACCTGTATGGGTTTATTGAAAACACACCTACTCATCATTTGCTTATTTAAATTAATTCAATTCATAAAAAGGTGTTCTCATTCGCTAAGCTCTATAAATCAGTAGTTAAATCAAAAGCATAAGCTCTGGCTTAGGATACCTACTCAACCGATTAGCTTGTAGAGCTAGTTTTATAGGACAAGTCCGATTTAAATCCACGGAATAACGAGTGCCTACATGGGTTCACTCTGTAGGTTTAGTAGTAGGTTCTTTATGTGAAAACAAGTTTCTCATTTTCAATTTTTTTGTTTTTCATTTCATACTTAAAAAATTATCTACTTACTTTAATTTTATCGTTACATCGCATGTTGTTGTCTTGGATGTGTAGAGATGCATATGCATTAGTTATAAAGTCCCCTAGAAAATCCAGAAATGTATATTTGCATCTGTTTTGCATACTGAAATTACTATTTTCAATTTACGTCTCTGCAATGTTTCACTGGCTTAACATAGGTCAGATTTAAACTTGCCACAAACGGCATAAGTGAAATGATAAAATTGATGAACGTGGACCACAACAGCAAGCATAATCTTGTACAATAACCAGGCGGATACTAGTGCAGGCAGATTTAGATGCTTTTTACAAAGGCAAGCGAGCCCGCCATTACGCGGCTACACGGAGCGACCGCGCAAAAAGCGGACCAAATTCTATTACCGCCCGATATGCAACAAAGACCGCTGAACCGCCCGCTTCAAATTGCTTTAGGCTACAGTCACGATATTTACTCTCGCATACCGCAATATTCGTTCAAATAAAATTCAATTTTATATTCACTTTTCAATAACTGAAACCGTTCAAGGGTCACTCCCGTTTGCTCCGTTTATGTGGCGTTGTCTGTGACATGCGCATGCAAATATGGTTGACAAACAGGCAGCCGGCTCTTCTGCAGGCCATAAATTGTGGGCAGTACAAATTAAATTAGGTAATACACAACCGTGACGAGAGGGGACAAGCGGGGCAGCCGCACCAGACATGAAATGGGTGTGTCCGCCTCACAGGTCCGACCTGCACACAGCCTCCGACGAGTTTTTGCTGTCATTTTGATGGCCTAAATTCTAATTAAAATTCCTGTGCCATCGATTCGCTTATAACGGGATGAGTGAAATTTATTGCGTGCAAAATTTTGTGACTGATGTCGAGTTTTCAATTTATGCTTTGCAAATTTTTGTAACTTTTTCAGTTTTATTTTATTGGAAGCAACAATGTTACCCTTATTTTAAATAGGTACGTTCGTTTACTATGCCTAAAAAATCCTTTACAAAAATATTTTGTAGAATCAAAATAGTTATGTTTGTACAATAATAAAATAAGACAATAATAAAAGTTTTTAGCGGTATTCCAATTGCATTACAGTATAAATAAACAATAGGTACAATGAGCATCGACGTTTAATTAATAACTCACAAACAAACAACGGGGGCGTGTCAGTGGTGCCAACATCAAGGCGTCAGTTACATTCCACCGCTGATTTGTGGTCAAGTGGCCGGGTCGAAGGCTGCTCCGCTTGTCTTTGGCTTGACCCTTGATTAATGAACTCTTCACTGTAGTGAATATCTTGTGTACTCTTGACATATTATATAGCAAAACATTTAGTTTTGAAACGATTAAGTTTTCTGAACAATTTTGCTACTATGTTGCTCTCACCTCCTTCTTTTAAACGTTCCACATCAATTGTATTTATTGAACCTTTTTCAATGATTTTATCTTTTGAAGTTAAACTTATTGCAATACGGCATTCCTTATCAGTCAACCTTCAGTGATGATGAGAGCTCAGGGAGAATACATGGCGACTTGGCACACAATTTAGGTAGCTAAATGAAGCGTTAGTTATATCATAGAAACAAAAAACATTGTCATCTCCCAACATTGATGTCAGCTCCATTTAAACCACAGGTTGTGGTCAATTTGCAAAGCGCTGCGTTTACCTTAGCTGTATTATAGGTATAGTAATGAGATATTTTAATGTTGAATAATTTAGCACCACTTTACATAAGACTTTACATGTACCTATATATACTAACATGAACCACTTGCCTACATAAATTGATTTTTTTCGTATAATAAATCAACATTAAGTAAACAAACCAAACACACGCTTACCTAGAGGTAAAATACGTAATTGTTGGTTTCCATGCTGGAATAGGAAATTAATTGGTTCAATTGATCTTCACTTCAGTCTTCAACATAGCAAGCTGACTTCGCTTGTATGCACTAGGGTTAATCAGGAATGGTTTATTTGTATTTCGATTTATATAATATTGCAAACGTTGATAATATGCCTATTGAACTTTTTTGTTCTGTTCTATTATATTTACGAGCATTACAGGACTTGTGCTGTTAATTGGCAAAAATGCGGATGATAGTTTTATAAGAGGCAGTTTATAAGACATCATTGACGTAAGAATGGTAGGTACTTATGCGGTCACCATATTATAGCTCCCTTAGGAGTCTTTGTAAAAATTGTAGTCATAAAATAGCATGATTCTAGAACTACACATCGCTTGTAGGTACCTAGGTACCTATTGTTTTCGGAAACGACATCAGACCTTTTTTTTTCTAAACCATATCAGAACGTATAACTTGTAACAATATTTCCTTTATAAACAAACCCTGCCTCTTCTTAGTTATGGGAAATGTTTGGGATAAACGCGATGCTTTCAAAGTTCTGATTTCACATATTGCTAATGGTGACTTCACATAATATGTTATTGTTGATTTTTATTTCAAACATTGATCAAAATTGAGAATGTGTTTTATTCATGAATAGATTCATACAAATCTCATATCTCACAGAGAGTCGTTTCGGATTTGAAATGAAAATATTTGAAATACCATTGATGAAAATAGTGGTTTTAATATGGTTGACTTCATATTAAAAAACGACCAAAAAGTTGTAGGGGTGCAATCAGTTTAAATGAAAATTCTTTGATTTATAACTTATAACTTCTCATAATTCCCCACAGTAAAATATCTTTTCATGCAATCCGTATTCTATTCAACAATATTATGATTTATAAGCCCGTCTCAAATATCTCTCGAAAAGTTAACAAAAATAAGTACCATAACTAATACAATTCCTACCTACAAGTTTTAGAAAAAATTTAATTAAATGAATTTATTATAAAATAAATCCACGGTGGCTGTAGGACAATAAAAATAAAACTCCTCCCGCAAAAATAAGCAGAGCAGAAGAATGCAAGCAATTTTTAATGTAGACGAGTGAGTCGACCTCTGCCGCGGTTGTAATTTAGGTACGTATAACGACAAAAATTCAGACGAATCGACTTATTCTTTATACATTTTAAACGTTGCCGTAAACAATAGAATCAAAAGGCTCGCATTAAAACTTTTTACGTTTATTTCACAACACATTTTATACATACGAGTATATATATGCAAACTACCTAACATAGGGTCGTAATATATGGCACAAAATAAGTAGACATATATGTGATGAAATGCTGGCCTCGAAAACATAAAGCTTGTTTGTTACGTTGCTAACGAAATGTGTTTCATTTTGAAGCGAAATAAGTTAAAAAACAAAATGAATTGAATTTAGCTTCAGGAGTAGTAAGGTTTGTAAGAAATGTCATTTATGTGTATAATGCTGAAAATAAAATATGGTGTTGGTTTTGAAAAAACTACAATAGGTTTACAAATTCATATTTGTAAAAAAGTTATTGTGTGATCTTTGTGAGTAAAAAATAACAATGTGTGCAAAAACTGCAGCAATTTTGTACCCGAAGTTTTTCTGACTAATCTTATGTTCAGTCAACCTAAAATAGCGAGTAAATCATAATTTCTAATTGCCATTGAAATGTATGTAAACAATACACTAAATACCAAAATTAACTATCGTGCCCACAACACAATAAAGGAGGAATATAATTTCAAACGAACTGCAACACTGTAATTCGATTCGATATAGGGGCACAGTGAAGTACATATTGCCCACATACAATATTGTTCGGTGGGACATGTCGAAACAACATATTTCACTCCGATATCGCGCGGACAATGGTAGGAAGTGGCCGAATATAAATGATCGGAAAGCCATGCCTATCGAATAAAGGTTTGCGGGATAAATAATAGTGTGAAAGCAGGTGTTGGTTCTATTTACATTTTATGTATACTAAGGAGCAATTGATTTTCTTATAAATTGATTTTAACAAAAAATTTAATATCTACAACAAAAAAGGGTATGGAAAATATTCTACTCGTATATATGCTAGGTATTCACAGTTCTGTGACCAAATAAAACACATGAATTAAAATGGAGGCTATGGTTATTTAATTATTTGAAAATTTAACTATCGTTATAGTAGGTATAGTAATCGAACTGTAAAAGCATTAAATACAAGTGAATGTTTTGAACAACGATTCATTTGACATAACAGTTACTAACAATCTTCTGTTGTTCTACTAAAACAGGAGTAAGCTGGACTCTTCTACAAAAAGAGTAAGAGCAAAGCAGCCTGAAATTGCACAGCGGATGGCAATTTTATATTTTACTCGTACGTTTGACATTAAGTGTGATCATAATACTCACAGTGTCCAGCTGAATCTGCAAAGAGGGTTCTAAAGGATAGCAAACAGGATATAAAAATTATCAAAGCTCTAATGCCATTATATTTCATTTTTAAAGCTCCATGTTGACATAACAAATTTACGAGGTCACGCCTAAAATGCCACTTGGCGTAAAATGGCTTATAACATTTTGGGACATTTGTAGTTTTGGAGGGATTAAGTGGCCATTGTGATGTAGAGTTTATCGGATAGTGACATTTTAGGCACCTTATGCTCCACAATAGGTTTGTTCACTTATTAAAATGACGCATAAAGTAATGTTATGGAGTAATGCTATATTCCGGTATCTTATTAACTAAAATTCTGTCATTATACAGAATGAATACCTTTTGCTATTTACTTAAATCAATCGGAGCTTCAGTCTTCTATTATTGTCGAAAGACTGTCTCTACTCGTCAAGTTATAATAATTAAAATTGAAATAAAAATGAACTTAAAATTTCCTATAACATTTACCTATGTTTTTTTATTTCCTAGGCGAAATGATCATCACAAACGACAAGTACCAGATGAGTGAGATCAACAGCTCTGCGTACAGCGTCCAAATGCGTCTCATCATTCGCAACATCCAGAGAAGTGATCTGGGAGGATATAAGTGCATCTCGAAAAACTCCATAGGTGACGCTGAAGGCAACATAAGGTTATATGGTGAGTGAATCCTTAACTAATGTGCTGCTTATATCGGAGCATAGTGGATTAGCGTGATGATGAAAAGAATTTGCTCTTCCTCTTTCATTCAAATTATGAAGAGGAATAGTATGTTGATTGAGTTGAATTTATTTTTTATTTGTACGTTATGTACGTTTGTACGTTTTGTATTATGTTGTTCCAAACAGAGATGGAACTGCCGTACCGTAAAACGCGAGTGGAAGATGACAGAGACCCGTCTTTGGAAGAGACGAACGATGTCCGGTCGAGCCTCCAGGGTCCGCTCCGGGAAGGTAGCCGAGCTGAAGACGCAGGCTTCCTCGGTGGAGGTAGCCCGCCCCCCGCCTCAGCGCCCCGCACCGCCCCATACGCAACCTTTTTAATATCGGCCTTAGCCTACGCTGTATGCTAAACTTTTCCCTTAAAGCCGCGCCCGAAGTTAAGGCTTCGCGAAGTACCGCATAATATATCACATATTTATTGTTCTTCAGAGTTTAAACACGATTTTCTCGTTCCCGAGACTTTGATAAGGCAAGGCCTTCGAAATAATATGGAGTTCGAAGGTACGTATTATCGAATTTTGCAACCGCAGTGTAAGAACTTAATATTATTTCGTGTGCTAATTTTATGTCTCAGGGTTCCTAATGGTTTCCTAGCAATGGTTATCCGTGAATCTGGAATGAACGATGTTCAGTGCATTTATTTCCATGACCAGTGCTACAAGTTAAGAGCACATGTGAAAACTTGAAAACAGTATCAACGCGTAAGTGCATAAATTACATAATAATATAGGAAATAGACGATCAACGCGTAAGTGCATAAATTACATAATAATATAGGAAATAGACGATAAATGTATTTAATCAAACAGATAAATTATTACCTACTGTTGTAAATGCTTAAATACTCGTAAATGCTAATTATTTCGTAATCTAAGTAACGAATTATCTTTGTTTAGTTCTCCACTAAAATATAAAAATTAAATTATCATTTTGAACAGGTAAAAACCTATTGAAAGTAACTCTTTGAAATTTGAGTCGCAGAAAAATTATTTGCTACATTATTTTTATCAAATAAAACGTCTATTTTTCACTTTGAACAAATATCAATGTATAAATTCAAAGAAAAGTTGAAAAGACTTGATGAAATTTACTTTTGGGTTCGGTCGAAAAACTCGCATTTTCTCCAACGACAAGAGCGTTCAGAGCGCCTCCGTGCATGCGTTGCATCACAGATGTGGTCTACTTAGAGATTCTGGGAGCATGCTCACTAAAAATCATTTACCCTGAGAACAAGAGCTGTCGAGATTTTCACAGCTACGAATCGGTGGTTTTGTCGGATGTCGTCACTCATAAATCGTGCCATAACATACACATAATTCAAGTTGTTTTGAACGGCTAACTGGCTCATGATTTAATATTAAGATAAGGCAGATAAGATATATTATATTCTAGTAGTTCTACAAATAAAAAATTACATTCTATCTACTCCATTTTGCTTCAACAGTTGTAAAAATATTCAACGGCAAGTAATGATTTAGATACAAAATGTAAATATGACAAACATTTTAAGTTCTGAATCTGAAATACTTTTTTAATTTTGTTCATTTCTTCATCAAAGAAATTGGTCATGTCAAATTCATTGAATCAAAAGATATAAATTGGAGTATTTCCATTTCTTATTCATGCTACTTTTTGTTACTTAGGATTTATTGCGTAAAGTAGAAATAACAAACTTAAGAAACAGTGTAATATAAATAATTCATGTGGTATTTGCTTAGTGTTACATACTAAAATTATTTATAGAATGTTAAACTGTATGTATATAAGTATGCTAAATGTAAACAGTTATTAATAATCTTAATTCGCTGGTGTTATGTTACGTAATCGAGTGCCATCGTTATTGTGTAATTTTGTATAATTCTATACTGAAAATGTAATGTCTAAAGAATTTATGTATTTTGCGTAATAATATATAACAATGGTTATATATTTATGTATATTAAAAAGCTTCGAAATATAGGTTATTGTAATTGTTAAAAATATTGTTAAATTTATGGAGAATCATTTGTAAGCTATTAGAGAACTGATGTCTTCTTACTAGTTACGTTTATAGAGCTGTATAAAACCCTGTTGTCCAAAAAGTTATTTTTAACCTTATAGTCTCTTTACCTTCATATATCTGCCAACGTTTAACGACCTTATGGTAAATGTATGATATTGCCTGTGTACCAGTATAAACGATATAACATATTACACCAGTCTTTTAATCAATCCCGCCTGTGTCATATGCTATTGAAGTACCGGAACCCATAATTATAATCGCAAATAGGACAATTTAGAGAAACGCCTCCGACATTAATAAGTCATAACATAATCGATACCACAATACCGCTGAGAAGTTACGCACTATCACAATTTATACCACAGTAATTGAATGAGGGTGGATCCCTTGGAATATGCAGACGGTATCCATGAGAGCTTTCGGCTTTAATTTAACACTTAGTCAAAATAGACGATTCCGTGGGAGGACTAACAATATACTGTGTCGACCCTCTTAATTGGTACCTTCGGGTGTGGGACGGTACGCACTCGTACGAGAAGTACGATCTAGATAGGGTGTAACCGCGTGCATTAGCGAAATTACCTGAGGCTTTATTATTTTCATTGCGACACAATAAAGGGAGCTCGGGAAACTCAATAGTGTGCGTACCTACTCGTACTTACATTTAATACACTTGAAGATAAGACGATCGCTTCTTAAATGAAGGGTTGGTGTGAACACCGCACTTGGGATGTTACATGAGCAATTATACCAAAATAGTAGGTATCAAGTTTAAGGAAAACCTTAGATAGAAGCGATCTTCGTTTGTTAACATTTTAAGCAGAGTTACACTTTTACCAACGAAAAAACGTGGAGGTACCTACTCAATTTAGAGCGTAATTTTTTCGTATTCTTTACCAACCATATCACCATTTTTAAATACAATGTATATAAGTAGTTAGTAGTAAAGAAAAAAAATGTAGGATTAAATATTTGGTCTAAGAATGAATAAACATGAATTCACAGACATGAATTCACATAAAACTTCCCCTAAAGGAATTCAGTTTTTTATTTAAAAAGTGAAGTCAATTTGATGAACGGTCAACACTTTACCTTATATGATGTGATTATTTGGTTCTACATTTTGAAGGATTCGTCTTATCCAGTTCTTGTCCATGTATCGTCCGTCTTATATCTCTATAACCATAGTCTGACAAAAGCAAACTATTTGCAAAATAAACCCTGAAATTTTTGTAGTGCTGATTATATATTCTTTAT
>DWBH01001083.1:0-10300 GCA_018230765.1 Ernsta delagoae
ATAATCTGACAACAAAAGAGTCTCTAGAAAAAAATATTTAAGGCAAATTTAATTTTTATGCATATTCCCTATTAAGGACAATAGGGTAGGTTTATTTAAGGTGGTCATTAAGTTAAAATAAAAGAAATACCTAGAGACTGGAAAGCTCGAATAACGGTCTCAATGTCGCTCATATTGCTGAGCACATCCATGGCTTCCTCGTTGCGTTGCTTGAGAGACTCCTGGGTGGATTGGAGCGCTCCCTCACGCCATCTACGGCGCAAAGCTTCAAATGTCCGGCCGCTAGCTACCCGCACTCGATGGCCACGAAACAGGGCCTGCAACATGTTTGTTTTTAACATTATCGTTGCTTCTACTCAAACTCTTTATACATACCTTTCTGTATTTCCTGTCACATCTCGATATATAAATACTCTGTTAAGTAATATCAGATGATATCTAATTTTAAATTGTTTAGTCTATTATGTGCATAATTGAAAATATAATGGAATATAAAATCAAACTGCTCACCTGTATCTTTGAAGCAGCCATATTCTTTCTCTGTTCTTCTCTGATTTTCATTAAATGCTCTTTTTTGAACTCCACTTGCTTTCTGACCAAATATCCTCTTATTAAGGACTGTAATTTGATAATTATATTTCTCTTTTGCAAAAAGTCACAACGCATTAGTCTTGTTACGAGTTTTCCTCTCCATAATTTCTGTATAAATATAACATGATTTCTATACTCGCAAAATCGCGATTGTACCAAATAACGCCTGACATTCTTTTGTATGCATATAGCGGCATTTTCCCTTTTCTTCTGTAAAATATCTCTTTCTCTCTTCAGTCTAAATGCAGCTTGAATAGTAACAACAGCCATTCGTATTTTTAAGTAGCGTCTTCTTTCAATAAAGCATCGAACGTGAGCTTGAAGTTTAATAACCCAAGTTTTCAGAGTTAAAAACTCTTGTCTCTGAGATTTTGCTAATTTGTAAAACCGATAATAACGTTGAATAGTTATCGTTGCCGTTTTAAGATTAATAAACTGTTTGCGTAGAATGTACATGCGTAGAACAGACTGTATGGTAACAATACTTTTCCTTAATTTCAAGTACTCCAAGCGACATTCTCTGGTCTTCAAAACGGAAGCATACCATATCTTTATTTTGTTTGCGGCTTCAATACGTCGTCTCTCACGCTCAATATTTATAGCTCTTACGCGCCGTTGGATGTACAAAGCAGTATTGCGAAGTAATAAATACTGCTTTCGTACTTTTTGAGTCTCCTTAAGTTCCCTGAATCGATTTTGAATAACAATACAAGCTGTTCTAAGCCTTAAATACTTCTCTCTCTCCAGTTTTCCAAGTACATACGCTCTATAAGCACATTGAATAGTTATGGCCGCTTTTTTAATTCTTATAAACTTGCATTTTTCTTCCATCATTAAACAGCGAGCTCTATACCTTCTTTGAACTATAATGGCTGCTATTTTTAATTTTTGATATGTTTTTCTATCAATCCTCATCAAAAGAATTGCCCTGAATCTGCGCTGTAGTACGATTGTCGCTTTCTGAAGGGTTGTATATTTTTGTCTGTCTTCTTTACCTTTTTTATAAGCTCTATAGAATGCTTGAATATGTGAGCATGCATGCCGTATTTTTAAATACTCAGCCTTTTCTTGTTTCATAAGCAAATTTGCTCTCCATCTCCTTTGAACAGCGATGGTCGCAGAACGTAGTTTCAAATACCCTTCGTGTTCAATTCTCATACTTCTAATTGCACGATAGTTTCTTTGTACTGTTAAAACTGATCGCTTTAGGGTTAAATATTTTTGTTTTTCAATTCTCATTTTACGTAAAGCTTTGTATCTTGTCTGAATAATAATTGTTGCCTTTCTTAGTTCCAAATATTCGCGTCTTAATGTCACAGTCTCCTTATAGCTTCTATAGAAGCGTTGCAATAGGCTGGCTGCAGCTTTGATTTGTAAAAATGCGTGCCTTTGCCTTTTCGTTTCAATGTAAGATCTGTAATACCTCTGAATCACAATAGTGGATTGTACTAGTTCAATGTACTGTCGCCTAATAGTTTTCGTTTGAATACAACATCTATAATACTTCTGAATACAAATAGTTGCTGATTTAATTTTAAGATATTCTTGTCTCTGTCGTTTCCCGTTGATATAAGCTCTAAACATTGTCTGAATCGTAGTGGTAGCTTGTTTTAAGCGTTCATAGCGTTGTTTTTCTACCTTTCCTATTTTCCGCGCTCTGTACCATGCTTGAATTTTTAAAGCGGCTTCTTTTTGTTGAAGATATAGTGCTCTCGCTTGTTTCCCTAACCTGTAAGCGCGATACGCGTTTTGTATGATAATACTGGATGATTTGTAAAGCAAATATTTCGATCTTTCCTCGCGCATTTTACGTAATGCCTTGTATCTTTCTTGAACAACGACTGCCGCCTTAAGCAATTTGAGGTATGAGTTTTTATACTGTCTCATCAACACGTTTGCTCTGAAACGCTGTTGTATTACTATAGCGGCTTTCTTTAATTTCAAAAATGCAGTTCTATCACGACGCATTTGCAAAAGACCTCTGTAGCGCACTTGGATGACTGCTGTAGCGTTCTTAAGTTTCAAGTACCCTGTTCTTTGAGATTTAGTAAGTAAATATGATCGGTAGTATCTCTGTATCGTAACTGCACTTGTCCGTAATTGAATGTAGTCTGATCTTATTTTCTTTGTTATTAAGTATGACCTTATATGCCTCTGCAGTGTTTTGATAGAGATTACAATTTGAATGTAATCAGTTCTACATTTCACCATAGATTGACGAGCTTTTATTCGTCTCTGTAATTTGATGATAAGCTCGCGTTGGCGTAAGTAATCTTTTCTAGCGACCTTAGACCTAAATACTGATTGCAATTTTGTCGCTACTTGTTTTAATTTCAGGTAAGCATCGCGGTCTCTTCTCATTTGTATAATAGCTGTATAGCGATCCTCAATTTTTCTTACAGCCAATTTTAATCCCATGAAAGTGGAACGTTGCTTATACATCCTATAGTAACTCTGTATAAAAACTACACTTTTTCTTATCTTCAAATAATTTCTCATAACATTCTTCATTTGTAGTTTACCTCGATACTTTTGTTGAACGTACAGGATGCATTTCAAAGTTTTTAAATAATGCTTCCTAGCGAGGAACTTGCGTACCAAGCTTTGCAACAGTATTATTTTACGCAGTTTTGACTTGTACACCGTAGAACAAACCCATCTTCTAAAACAAGATTGAATAATAATAGCAGATTTAGACCTACGTTTCTCTCTTTCCAATCTTAACATATTCAGTGTTTGTCTCGCTTCCCGCATCAATTTAACGTCTTTGTACCACTTTTCAATTATATTTACACTGGACTTCAGTTTCAGCATTCGACTACGATAATACCACATACGGAAATACTTCTGTATTGTTATGGTTGCTTCTGTCACTTGCTGTAACCTGGCTTCAATCATACGATTGTATTGAATTTTACGCCACCAGTGCTGAATTACACTAGCTGCATTATTGTGTATTCTGTGTATCCTTTCTTGCTCTCTCTTCTTCTCCATAATAACTTCGAACTTCTTTCGCCACCAAGTTTGTATAATATTTGCTGCTTTTTCGAACAAAGGCGCTCGGAAAACGTGTATTAATTGCCAAAGTAATGAAAGTGTCTTTTCTCTGTGACCATCAGCTATGTCTGCTGCTGTTATGTCGCCTACTATCACGAAATTAGCTTCTTTTAAAGCGTTTAGTGCCACTTGAACATTGTGCACTTTCTGCAGACGTGAAATCGCTGGCGTCCGAAGTTGACTTAACAAGCCGTCTTTCATCAATATAATTTCCATTACTTTAGTTAATCTCACACCATCTCTTATGTCAACCGCTATATTGTGAACAGCGTATTTGTATTCATCCAAGTAACACTGCTTGTGACTTACAACGTAGCCTAGAGGTCGTAGATGCTTCGTGATATCACCAATTCCTGCTATCAGCTCTCTAGTAAAACGTATCACTATCTCTCTGCTTTCTTTGCACACAGCATTTCTACAAAACAAGCAAGGGTCGTGTGATATCAGTTTCTTCTGCTTTGCTTGGTCCAAAAAGAAAACGAGCATAAAGAACTTCTTCAAAGTAAACTTCTTAATAGCTTCCATATAAGCAGGAAGCAGCATATTTGGAGCTGTAGATTTGGAATGTTTATTTTTAAGATAAGGATTTCTAAACATCCTTTGGACTATGAATGTAGACAACCCTTCGATATCGCTATTCGATTTTAGAGGTAAAACTAGTCCGTATATAGCTTCAAGTCCGATACGAAGCCACAAAGGATTGTACGAGAGTAACAATTCCATTATAATTTTTTGCAAACCTACATCTAAATGTAAGTTTCTGTCTGTTCTTATAGCAATCAGTTTCTTTTCAATTTGACAATTCAACTTAAGAAATACTTGAGAGATTTCTGGAGATAGTAATAAGGTCCTAGCAGCACGTCGCAAGCTTTCCAGTCTGTGACTATTATGGTACTTACTACAGACCTGCTCCTTAGTAGGGGCTGCTGGAACATCTTTGTTCCTATTCTCAATCCACGCCTTCCCCACGTCAATTTTCTGTTCAATATTACTATCAAGATCTGCAGGAGGAGTCAGAATACAATTTAACCATCTCTTGAATTCCCTTTCAAAATTTTCCACAGCTTTTTCATCATAGAAATATGTGGAAGACAGAAAAGGATCCACTGTAAATGATTGAGAATAGATATTTCCCACATGATTCAAAGAAATATTTTGATTGATACTTTTATTAATCTCTACAATAGAGCGATTTTTTCCAATAAGAGATTCCTTTGATTTTGAAGTTGATTTCGATTTGCTACATTTTGCCAAAACCACTGGTATTTTCCAGAGATCTGGCTCTACTTTAACAGCTTTCTTCGACCACGATTGCCTTGTCGAATGAGAAACGGCGGAGCTTTTATCAAACGTTCGATTTATGGTAAATGTTGCCATTTGTGTATCTGTCGTGTCCAGGATTTGCGTGTCTGATAGCTTTCCACTTTCTTCAGGAATCGACTGCAGTGGAGGTGTTATAGATCTAGGTGGAGATCGTACATCGTTTTTGTAATCATTATTCCATTGATGGTATTGATCAGGGCGTAGAAAATTATTACGATTATTATATAAACTGACTTCATTATGCCGCTGGTGGTCTTTGAATAAAGATTGTCTGCGCATTTTGGGCTGTTCCCGTAAAATGTCTTGTTTCAGTTCTTGGCCGAATTGACGTAGATGATGTTCCACAGGAATGTTTGGCGAATCTTTCGTATATGTATCTGAACTTAATTTAGCATTCGTTATGTCTATGATCTCATGAGTTTCATTATTTATTTTGGGTATGATTTTTTTCTCCGTCGAAAATCTTTGGGGGAAAA
This sequence comes from Ernsta delagoae, assembly GCA_018230765.1. NCBI lineage: Eukaryota > Metazoa > Arthropoda > Insecta > Lepidoptera > Hesperiidae > Ernsta > Ernsta delagoae. Next base: position 5,448 of record DWBH01001083.1, read on the forward strand.
ACGATAGATCACTGATTCGTGAAAATTCAGTATTGATGGAGAAATTAGGGCTGGTGAATTCTTTAGGAGATGATGTGTTAGGTATTTTCTTACTAGATATTGTTGGTGTTTCTGTATATGGATTTTCGTAATGTGAATGATGATTTGTCATTAACCATTTATTGGGAGGTTGGGAAGACGTTATGACGATTGAGTGGGGTTCATTCTCCTTGTTTGAATTCTGCATGTTTAAACTATCATCAAAGTCACTTTCAGAGTTCATACTCAAAATTATGTTAGGTCCTCTATCTAGCTTTTCGTTTTTAGACACAACAGCTTTTAATGGAGTAAAAGATAGATTATCAAACATATTACTAACTGTAACATTTTGCTTGTTTGACGGTTTCAATACATTACTATCCCAAGGATTCAGAATATTGTTTTGATTTTCGTTATTAAGAATTTCAGATTTATCATAAGTCTGTTGCATAAAATTATTAGAAGTAGGTTGTCGCATATTTGAGAATATTTCTGATGTGTCAAAGTTGAGGTCAATACTTGTTGGAGAATCAAAAGGACACTTGTATGGTTGCGTCTCTCTATATTCGTAAGTGGACAAGTTTTCTTTATAATTATTAGATAAATGGATGGTTTTTTGTTGTCTATATTGTGTTGTCTGAACTGTGTCTATAATTTTCTTTACTTTTGTTGATTTGTAAATAATTTCAGCTTTCTTTTTATCTATAGAAATAGGTGACTTCTTTGCTACCTTTTTCTTTATCTTACCAGGTGACACCTTCAATAATTTAGAATTCTTTCCTTTCACATTCTGAAACATAAAAAATACATATTTTATATCGTTTCTAAATGTCTTAACACTACCAAATGATTTTTATTTCAAATACTATAAACATAACATAAGCACAGACATCTTAATGATTAAATGATTTTTTTTGATTCTCACAATTAAAAAATATAAATTTTACGAAAAAAAAACAACACTATTCATTATACCTTGCTTATGCATTATTGGCTATACAAGAACTATAGAAATTCGAATTAAACTATTAGAAATTGTTACACTAACTCATCAATCACGACTAGACAGTTTTTAAAATTGTAATTTATAATTAAAAAACTTAATACCATAACCGACTTCAACACAACAATCACATCATATCTGCCTCTATTCTCGTTGGTGAAGCGTACAGTCTCCCTTAGTGTGGTGGGTTGTGACGGGGTCCACATCAGAGTGAGAACATAACATGTCTCTGGCTCTAAGTACATCCATTCTCCAGGCAGATGTAGAACTAGGCCTGGTGGTAGAGCTCTTCCGAGTGTTATCTGTGAAATTTGGATGAAGAAAAGATGAAGTATGGCCTATGAGAATACTGTCTTTAAGCACATAAAAACGCTTATGAATGATAAGTACAAACAAACGATGAAAGCTTAGCAAATAAATGTTACTTATAAAAAAGCGGTAAAAGTTTGAGATGATTTTAAACCTAATACATTACATTATAACAATGAACCTTACACTGTCCCTCTCAGGCAGAGATCTTATCTAAAATAATGATTGCGGAATTAAGTACTTTAAGAATATACACAGAACAATGAACAAATAACAACTTATTTAATTCAGATTGTTAATATCATAACAATTGAAAACAATTGTTTAATTTAATGATCGTCTGACCTCATCAATCAGTTTTATGTTTTAAAATTACCTGTTGCGCTTGTTTAGAAGGGTTGAAGACCTCCAAATTACGTTCGCATGTCGAGCCGATGAGGACATTATCAAATATCACTTGCGGCGGGCGAGTGAACGGCGCGAGCACCAGGCGAGGGCATTCTTCCTTCGGCGACTCCTTCTGCACTACATGCGCCCTGCGAGCCTTTCGTATGTGCTCGGGAGTGTTATCAATCTAGAACCAACGAAGTAACATTGATTTATCGTTTATTGCACCTATATCACCACTTTTATTAATATAAAACTGAATATTTAACGTTGAGAACCAATAAATTGCATTTACTTACTTCAAAATACATTTTATTGTAAATTAACACATCAATACACTAATTACACTGCCACAAAACTGTTTCACTCCATCTTTCCCTATCAACAAATCCGATTTCTTATTATTTAAAATAAAAGGCTGAATTATCAAGTGTTTGGACCTCTCTGAAATTTAAAACACAAACGGTAAACTGTACTTTTATACACTTTAATTCACTTTATCTAAAATAAACCAAACCAACCACAATCAAACGGATTTGAATCTTGAAATCTTCAAAATTCAAATTTAAATTTAAACCGTCTCAGACCTCAGTAAAATGACAAATTTTAATGACAGACAAGAGACTGTAATAATGACAAGCAACGTTATTTTGTGTTTCCACTTGAGATTTAACGTTCACCTTGGTTTGTCACGTCACAATGGGCCCTTGGGACAAAATTTAAAATTTTGTTTATTCATTTATTTATCGCATCAGCACGTTAGTTTATTAACACAAGGTGGCATCACATTTTTACAGATAACTTTCCGTTTCTGTGACAGTTGAACATTTAAGTAGTCTGTGCTATGCTGTGACTGTGACTGCTGTGGCATGACAATGACAATTATGTTCTGTTCTGTCAGCTGACAGTTTAGATTGCATTGCATTGCTGCTGACCTGCAGAGAATTTTTCTGGTTCTATCTCCTCCGCTCATAATATCTGTGATCGCTGTTTGTTCCTGGTGGGTTTCCCTTTACCTGCAACTCCATTGTGATCGTATATCAGGGTGCTTAACATAATATTTAACTGTGTTTGATTGATCGAAGCTATGGCTGATTCCGCATCGAACGACAATACTACTTGCGTAGTTTGTTTCAAGAACGTGTTGTATTACTCCATTGGGGAGTGCGACCATCCCGTATGTTTCGAGTGTTCGACTCGAATGAGAGTGCTGTGTCTGCAGAATGAGTGCCCTATATGTCGGCAAGACCTCTCAAGGGTGAGCAGATTGCATTATCTTTATTAGTACAACGCAACATTAGCCAAGTATACCTACATGCACTCATGTAATAAACGTAATTATTGTTTTCCGTTTTAAAAGATATTGTAGCTGAATTAATTGCAAATTTTGCCTTTAAGTATTAGTTCTATACTATCTCATAATTTCACTCTTACAGAAATGTTTGTAAAAATATTTTGATTCATCAACAAATTTGGTGTACTTGAATCATTTAATTTAATGTATTAGTAGACACATGTTTACTATTAGAATTCATACACCTATTTCTGACAATATGTAAAAAAATGAAGATGAAGGAAACTAAAATAAATACTTTATACATTAATGCTGAGATCCTGTGTATTATTAAGTCTAATCTGTATTTATCTGTAGTTTCTTATTATTGTTATTTATTGTGAAGTCATTTCATAGTATATATACTTTAATAAAAAATTAGCCATAATAAGCACATCAATAAAGGTCGCTGTATAGAGAGAGATATATAAGTCACAAATCTTTCTTATAAACCATAAATAATAAATAAATAATAGAAAAAGATTTTTTCTAAAATAGATAAATCATTAATGTCTCCCTAAAGCAAGAACCCTAAATTGCTTGCAAGCTGCAGGGTAAGAAGATGAGTAAGAAGAAATGAACCAATGAACGTAACTATATTTATTGTAATTTAATTAATTTGTTCCGCAGGTGGTGTTTACAGATACAGTTCAACCTTATAAAGAACTTCGTAACAAGGTTTTCTCAGACCGTCTGTTTGAGAGACAGTTTAAGATTGGATTTTGCAGTGAAGATATTAAGAATGCCTATGAAACTTTGCTCGAAAACCGTTGCAAGATCTGTACAAAAATACCACCATTTCGGACCTTTACCATGCTCAGTGATCATATGCGGAAAGTCCATGAAAGATACTTTTGTGACCTTTGTGTAAAGCACTTAAAAGTAAGTAATCTTGTGGGATGCCTAATGGAAATATTTCTAAACACACATGTATATACAGACAATTATTTCTTTACATTTTAAATTATGGCCTATTTGCATAAATATTTCTTTATATTTAATTTCAGCATTTTCAATTTACTTTTTTATTCTTAACTACAGTTTTATTCTCGTTCATATAGGAATTTGTAAGAGATTTAATTCATGTCGAGGTTAAATAAATCTTAGGGCTTTAATATGAAATAAAAAAAAATTGAGGATTTGTAAATACTCATCTCACCAGATCTCATAAGCTGCATAACACAAGGACAAAAACAAAAAAAATTCAAAGGAAAGAAAATGGCAAATTTTTTTTTTAATCATTTTAGATCTTTACCAGTGAAAGAAAGTGCTATACGCGACAAGAACTTGGCCACCATCGGCGAAAAGGCGACCTCGATGACACATCCCACAGGTAACACTAATATGGACATCCATTGCATGTGTATGTTTCTTACCATGTTCAACTTTCGTTTCTTCAAATAAACAAGATATGAGCCACTAATTCGTAAATTTTGCAACTAGAGTGAAATAAAGCCAAAAATTATTTTATGTTTTAATATAGTAAGTACTCATTCAAAAACTTTCGGTATCTACAGTTATAATTTGTTTTTCCTTTATTTTTCGTTAAATACGATATTTCCGCAGTTGATATAACTGTTTAAAAACTACATTAAACATGATGTATTGCAGTGGTACAGAATACACAAATATTATATATTAGTATTAATTTGAGGCAGTCATAACGTACAGGGGCCACCCACTATGCGAGTTCTGCGAGGAGCGGTTCATGGACGCGGACGAGTTGTACCGTCACCTGCGCAAGGAGCACTTGTACTGCCACCTGTGCGACGCCGACGGACGCAACTTGTACTACGCGACGCA
>DWBH01001084.1:0-10300 GCA_018230765.1 Ernsta delagoae
TTCCATATATCATACGTGTAATCGGTTTTGTAAGTCGGTATACACTGTAAAAAATGTTTCTATACTTGTTGCTTTAACAGATATGTAGTAGTGCACATATTTCTGTGATGTTCCAATATGTTAATTCATTCTTGATTAAATGTTAAAGAGAACTGAAATCGTTTAATGAAAAAGGAGCTGCGTTTATGAAGCAATAAAACCCAGTAGAATTCCAGATAAGGTAAACCACATAAAACGGCAAGCACAATTGGAACGAATAAAACTGAATCTTGATAAATATTTTGCAGTAACAGTAGTATACAGCATTTCTGTTTTATTATTCGATTGCGCTGTAACAGAAGTTATTATTGACCAATCGCTTTCCAGCATTTAATTTATCGAACCAATTACAGTCTTTGGAAGGACCAATCAGGAGTGGGTTACAGAAGCATTATCACTTAGAACGAGGGCAACCACAATACCGTTATAGAGAAACCTGAAAACGGAAACATACGGGCGTCTGTTCCGAACTTGGACGGTGACAATGAATGCTACCAATGATTTGCTCCAAACATGGTAGATGACAATGAGTGTACAGATGACAGTACGGGCAATAAAAGCAGCTTTACAATGGTCGTTATTAATGGAATCGATAAGGATAATCGATAGAATAGCTTAGCTTGATAGGAACTTACTCTGCTCTTATCTAGAAATCGATACTGGCGAATCGCAATTGATACGCTTGTGCTTGACATCCGAATAGTTATAGATTTTTGAACAATCGAAATATTAGCAAGCAGTCTCATGTTGTCAGTCTCATGAACGAAGGTACAGCGTTACTATTTTAATAAAAAGGTACAGTCGTAATATGTCGAATTGAAAATGAATAATTAACGGATTTATTAATTTTATTTTACTATTTAGTTTCCCCTTCACAGAAAATCATTAAGTTTATATAGACTTTATATAGAACCGCATTTTTCTCACACAATTGAGCAACTGTCGTAAAATATTTCACTGGCCACATTTCGAACGCAGTACGTCTCATCATTGTAAGCATTGGATGTATCCCACAGTAAAAATAATTCTTTATTACCTTGGAAGTGTCCAATCGAAAGATTTTATCTCAACAGGTACCGCAAACTATCGTTACACTTGATTATTCTGGCTATAAAAATGAATTAAATATTTCTGTTGTATTTTATGATATGACTTTATATTGAAACTATATTCTATACGCAAAACAGAGGATATAGGTACTTTTATTAAATTTATTTCTCTTATCTAAATATACTCTTTATCCCAAGTAACAATGGACTTTAAAAAATATATCATACAATCATAAAAAATTAATTAGTTTATGCCCACAACATGTTTATATCCACTATAACATAACTACTATCTAGGAACTATAATAGTGCAAGAAACACTCAGACTTCGTTAAGGTTAGAAACCCCAAACCAATATAATCTTCAAATTGCCTTTGCCACTGTAAGGACCTTATTAACCCCTAAACCCAGCAGAGATTTACGATTCTAGAACAGCGTGCAAAATCACGTGTGGTCTAGTGATTTGGTAGTCAATGAGGCAATTTAACTGTGGTATTGTTCAGTGATACGAACGTTAGGTAATAAAAGCGGGTGTTATGATTTAATCCTTCTCGTTTCGACGATAAATCGTTTCTAGCTGACTGAAACGGGTTTGCTTTGCTTTGATATCAATCTGATATGACGTGAATATAACTTCATTTGCTACCGTGCAAGATAAGGGTAACGTAGCATTATGTGATTGTGCAGAAAATTCCTTAGTTATAGAAAAATAGGGTAGTACATGATACAAAAAAAAAACAATAACTTTAATGGTTCGTGTATAGACACGACGTTTATAGACAGAAATCCCAATGTAATAAGTTTGGTAAGTAACGGACATTTTTTAATGTTAGTTATTACCTAACGCAAATTTTAAACATGATTGAAGATGAAGAGCTAATAAATTATCATGATTCACTTACGCAATACTCGACACAAACAGTTTCCTAAATACATCAAATAATTTTAGACTACAGCTCCAGCAAGACATTTCGTGTTACCAACAATAATCGCTTATTGTCTAAAGATGAACAAGCTTTCGCCATAAAGTGATGTTTTCTTGGCGTGTTCAAATTATCCTCCATCGCTGTTGCATTAGTTATAGCATCACGCAAAGCAGATTGTGCAAGCTGTTTAAGTTTAAATAAGTCAAGTTAGACTCAAATGCCACCCAAACCTTTCACGTAGGTTTAGTTAGTTTCTTAGATGCGAAGAGACCATTGTTTGCAGAAATATAAATTTTATTGTTAGACCAAAAATGTATCTGCGTTGAGAAATGGTTCGAATTTTTACTTCACTAAAATCATAATCGATTTCCAAGGAAGCATAATAAAGGCAACAAACGATTTAGAAATCTCTAAATTATTTGACGGGATTCCATTGAAAAGAATTGCGTAAGCATTGAAATTTCATACCAAGAATGTTCTCGATCTAAAATAGACATCATAAGGTATTGCGTTTCTTAAATATTCATGGCAGTTTAGAATAAATTTTCACTATAATATCAACGATTTAAAATGAGCGCAGGTTGTCGCAACCCATAGGTACGAGCGTGTATTGTTAGCCGAAGCCTCCGGGCCAGTATTCGTAACACCTCCCACAAACAAGCGAAGAAACCGTTTTATGCCAACACCAATTTGTACCTCGTTGCGAAGCTTACACAAGATAGTGTTTAAGATAAAATTAATGCATTGCTATATGTACTCTAATCTAAAATGTGCTCCACATTGCGAAAAGGCAAAACCACCAGCTAACGTTAGTAGCCTCTCAAATTTTCAATAAATTTTACAAACAAACAACCCTTTCAACTTATGTATGTATCTTTTCTTTGATTTTAAATAAAGGAAGCCAAAATACGTATTACAGAAACTAAATTACCGCAGATAATATAGAAAGTCCGCAATCTGCATTCACAAATTCAGCGCGACAAGGAATTACGCTAGAGTCTGCCAGACCAACAAAAATGAATAGGCGATAAATTGTGAATTCAAGCGCAAATATTTCAAAATGTTGCCGGGACACAAATCGGAGACATAATTTTCACTGATAAATGTTAACGTAGGCTCTTTGTCATATGGTTGAAGCAGCACTGCCAAAATGGTAAAACACCTTGCAGACAGATACAGATTTTACCACAATCTGACTACAAAGACGTGTACCGTAACCTAACTCCCTAGTTCTGAAGGTAGCTTGGACCAAACGTTAAATAATACACAACCAAACGAAATTGATTGTTAAATTGTATAAAACATCAGAAGGATGTTCGACATTAAACGTGAGACGTGACCAAAATGTCTCTACAGCAATTTCAATAATAAGAATTAAATTTAGAATTATGTAAATTATGTTTTGAAACGATAAACGGCAAACTTCACCCTAGATGTGGCTAAATTTATAGTGCACTTAATAACTTATATATTAAAGAACCAATAAAATTCATCTCATGGACAGGAGAAAACCGTATTTTATTCCTTTTTTAACATAATCCATCGCTCCAACATCTCAAACAAGCTGATTACTAAACTTGAAATCTTAAATCATCGTCAGTGTCACAACGCATTACCGACTGTATTCCATCGGCAAAGAAGCGTGGGTCGCCAACTAATTTCTTGCGCTTAGAAATCGTCGCCACACCCTTCGTTTACACAACAGGTTGCTCCATATACATTATTATTCATACATAGCCAACTTTATAGAATGTCGATTAATGCCAGAATACTCCCATTATGTGCTTATGGAGCAAACATGTTTGCACAGGTTATTTACATTCCGGACTTACCTGAAAGTTGTTTGCCGTCCTCATAATCGCGCCTCCATCTTCCAATCTGTGGACAATGCACGAAAAAGTAAATATAGGTAGTTGCAAAATAAATTTACTTTCTCATTACCTTAATTATTAATATGCAGGTAATGAAAATATTGTATATACTATGCCTTCCTTCTTTTTTTAATAAAATGGAGTTAAGGTTACGTGTGCTTCAGGATTGTTACATATATGAACTATCAGAATGACCACAGCAACCAGTGATGCATCACGCACGGTTCTTATATCAAATCCGGATCAGAATCACATAGAATGTTGCGGTACGACATACTTGTCAGCTCATCCTGTTCTATAAGGCAACCTGTTCATACACAAGACAACTGTCTCCCTTTTTTTGTGAGCATCAACCGTCGTATAACCTAAATGTGATGGTCCGCTGAGACCCAAGAGTGACTCATCAAGTACTTCATTTATACCTTTTATCGTTACATCTTATCTATCGAATGCCTTCACGTAAGTAATTGCAACTATTCAAAGCAGCAATTCAACGTGAAATGTAGCTACGTCATTCGCATTTACGAGTACTACAGCAATATGGACAAATGCTCTAAAAATTGTTCCGCAATCGCTTCCCTACCATACGGGAATTATTGAATAGATTAATGGAAGCCAGGATGTTCCTCCACGTGGGATAATAGAACGATTGAAACACATAAATCAGGCAACATTGGATCCGGGGACTAGTGCGTTCAGTAGATTACGTAGGAAAGACGAATGACTTTTTGCGTCATGACGTTCCCTTTTGTGGTCTGTAATAATACCGAGTAATAGCTCAGATGCAATCTGCGCGCCGTCACAAAACACTTTTGCCGGTGTAGGTGTGTCTTTTTCTCGATTGCTTGATGGCACTAGACTTACAAAAGGACAAAATGATCAAAGACGCCAAACGTTTTTGATTTTGCCGATCACGTCCGTACCGACGCACGACACAGCGTAATTGGCAAGCTTCGTGTACTGGTTGCTTGAATGGATAGCGTAAATCAGATATTTTGCTTTAAAATTGTAAAACAAGCAATTTAATTAAAAAATAATATATGTCAAAACTTTAAAATCGATAATGAAATTAAAGGTAACAAGCAATTAAAAAAGTATGTTTTGAGCAGATTCAGCAATCCGCAGATTTTATCTTTAATCGTTTCTATTTAGATTTGACAAAGAAATGTCGTGATAATTAAAACGCTAACAATCAAAATAAAATAAAAACTATAACCATCGAAACTAATTTGCTGAATGAGTTGACAAAAATTCCTGGAAATATGAGTCATCCAAAAGATCCAAGCGAGATATAACAGCCAATTTTTTTCTAATTGCCTCTTTAAAACAGCAAAACCAAAAACAGCATAACATTTACCTCAAGACGACGATCTCGAGCGTGGATTCGTGATCTCGACTACGTGACTAACGCAAGCCAGTGTAAACAATCGTATGCGGAACAACTAAACGAATGTTTAGTGGTTTTAAAGTAATTTCGCTAAAATCATGAGTGCCCTGGCACAGTTTGTGTTCTAGGAGCCCTAGCAGTACTGTATTTTGATGGGTTGATACTTAGAAAGGCTGTGGTAATATATCAATAGCAGTCAGGGAATCTTTAGAAAAGCACTTTGTTTTGTCATGTACCATTTACGGTCATAAAGATAAAAAGACATGAAATTATAAAATAATGCAAACATTGCAAACATGTCATTAATTTTACTATGTAAAAAAAGCCGTGTTTTTTTTATTAATTACAAAGCATATCATTAAAATTAAATAGCAATTTGCCAAATTTAGATTTCCAAGTCATAACTTTCCTAATAAATGTTGGAATGATTTTTTTTTTTTCAGAGAACTACCATACTCCAACGGTATGAGGGGAGTTACTGTAGGTATTTTCGACTAATGACTCGTTTACCTTGTTCGTGCTTTCCTTCCCTAGATATCTAAGTGCTCTCCCACGTTCTTGATTTCGTTATTTAAATCGTAATGATGCTAAGATTCAAGCTGGCCACCTCACAGTTATTGCACACCTACGATTTAATCTGCATTGAACAAATTGTAATCAACTTGTCAGTTACTCGGAGGTTCGATATCATAATTTAATTTACTTTCAAGGATACAGCTATTAAACGTAAGTATCATTTAGCGAAATGATAATAAAATCATCCCATCAATCTTTAAAAATGAGATATATCAGAGATTACAAAAATTATAGCTACAATAAGCGTTCTAAAACACACTAATCGATCATTACCATCCACATAAATAAACACAGCACTCTAATGTTCCTTACAAGTTCAATTATAGAAAGCTAGGAGGTGAAAAGATCATCGAAGGCAACGTGTAACAAATGATAATTACTGTTTCGCAATCACGCATTGAAAACATGAATTTGTTCTGTGAGGATGACAGACGACTCCTAGCTGACACAGACGTGGACAAAAACATATTTGCGGTTTGCTAACAAATCGCACTTAAAATTACTGTTTATTACTAAGTCGTTAGAGACTACGTGAATTTTTTTATTGTTTCATAAGTTCTTGTAATGCAGTATTGAGTTTCACCGGGTTAGCGAAGTAAGACATTATGTAAAAGAAAACGGTAATGACATGCCATTACTAGAAAAGATTAGGTATGTGATAATGTTGTCTGAAGATTAATTGTAAATGTAAATGCGAATGTTGTTCGCTTGATGAAAGTATTGATGAGAATATTTTTGGCCACAAAAACGACTCTATATCTTATAGTCAATATTACACTTCCTTCACTTAACATTCAAAAATATGTTAAGTCATTTACTAAAATTTATTCAAGGGCTCAAAGATCAATGACGTTAATATGAATACCATGTTAAGATAAATTTATTGTAATATTACACATCTTAAAAGGAAATAATCGTAAAAACTAATAGACAGTAGCCCTGGCTTGTGGTTTTAATAGCTATGTAAATAGTAGCTACGCACGCAAAAGAAATTACACCCGTAAGACTTGTAGCGCAGGCAAACGAATCTGCAGTTTTCAGAGCGTTTCTTTCTCACAGAGCTCCATTATCGCTAACCAGATCATTAAATAAAAAACTAGCTTCTATTCTTTTGTAATAGAATCCTATTTGTTCTATCATTACTTCGAACAAGATTTAGCATCACGTGCAACCGATCTCATTGACTTCGACATAAAACGTTGTTTTAATTGGATCAACATTGGAGTTTGAGACCTTTAGGAACAAATGCACGGTGTCGTGGTCAGGTTTCCTAACTATGAAAGTAAACTCAGCCGTTTAATTATACATTGAGACAGCGGTGAAAATTGTACCACGAACTAAGATAAATATCGCAAGCTCTCGACACAATAACCATTTCTCCGATTCAAAATGCCTTGGGACGGCTCGATTACCTTGCTAAATATTGGGAGTTAAGGAAATGAAATATAGCTTATATTTACTCCGATGATAACAGCCTGCTGATAAGTAATTGGAGAACAATTGTGAACTGTTACAGGAAGCTAATTACCAGCATAATAGTATCTCTGATCAGAGATCCGAACTAGATTTGTTTAGTAATATTGTTGGCAATAAATCGTAAGAGAAGTAAATTGGTTCAAATATTGTACCCTCAAAACTAGGGACCGAATTTATCCGAACTAATAGTTCTAAAACTTGAAACTTAAATAGGTAGATTTCAATGGTTTTATGTTGAAATGATGAATAATCAAAACAATTTGAGTGACGGTAAAATAAAAATGTAAAGACGCGGTACAACACGATAGCACACAAATTGCTTCAATCATCGACTCATTCGCTATAACAACCGGTAATTAAATCCGAAAATGACAGCCGACCAATTTGAGAAGGAAATAACTGGCCGTATAGATCACAGATATGGAAATTTTGAAGCCCATCAAAGTCCGATGACATAGAAATATCAGACAGACGGCGAACAGTGAAATTATGTACCTACTGCAAAGAATTTTATCATCACCTGCTCGTGGATATTCTGTTTGTAATTTGAGAATTGATTTTTGCTGTGAGGTATTGCCATTTACATGATGTTTATGTATGATACGAGTATAAAATGCTGTTGATGATGAAATATTTATCGTTAGTTGATAATAAAACTGTTAATTTTAAAAAAATGCTCCTCTTGATCAATATTCACTCTTGCAATATGAAGAAAACGAAAAAGATTACATCAATCGTTTTAAAACCCGTGACTGCAGCGATTCTTCAGCCCATCAGTGTCACTGGCATCAGAGTTGGTAATCATTAACTTTTATGTCAATAAGAAATCAAGTGTGCCAGACCGTTATATGCACAAAAAGTTGTTGTGGGTCAATGGCACAACACTCCGTCTCGCTCACGTATTTGGATGCGCGGACGATTTTAGTAATCCATAGTCCGTACTACTCCGTACTGAGTGCGTAGTGAGGAAAGCAATGGAAGAACGTTTTATAATGTTTATAGCAAGCGTTTCCTTAGATGACTACGAGAAGATATCTTCCATTCACATTTTTGCTTTCGATTTATTTGCAGATGGAGATATCACACCGCCTGCAACATAACATATACCTAAGGTAGCTCTAAGCATGGGAGATTTTGTTTTTGTGTCGGTCGATTGAAGACGGTTTTATAACGAGGGATCATATTATGTCCTAGATAATGGGATATTCATCCACGTATATGAGACTTCTACTGAATTTAGAAAGAATACAAGTAACAATAAATGTAGTCCCAAAAATAACAAATAGGATGAAACAAAGACAAGAAATTAAATGTTTAAACAAATTCGATGTACGTAAATCGGCGTACTTTCTATTGCATCTTTAGCAAAACCATTTCTGACAAACAGATTTCAAACTATTCCGTATATTATATCAAAGAAGCTTAACTTATTTGGAGCGCCATAATCTACAGAGATTATCCAAAACATTCGGTGAAAAAGGAACCAAAATTGCTTGCGTTGTCATCAATTGTATAACCAAAGGTGATACTGTTCTCACAAAGACTACGAAATAGTTCTATTATATTTATAACTATCACGTAGCTTTTATATCACGGAGTCACGCGAACTATTCAAGCTCAGTCCAAACAGTTTAACCTGATGTTGACGATATTGGGACTTTCTTACCGTTAGTTATTAACAGGTACTAGATTAGTAGCGCACTGCGTGGTAGGAAGTACTTTAATATAAAATTCCTCCCTATGCTGCTCTATTAATATACAAACTGTGTGTATGTATTCGCCACAGCCTTGATAATATGTCATAGTATGTGGCTTACACGATCGATTCTTATTTACTTTCTCCGAAGTTAGCTAAACTTATTCAGATAATGCAATTAAATTCTATTTAAAAATGAAGTTGGCAGCATAAGTACTACCTTGGTACTACCTACTGAGTTTAGATTAACTTTAAGAACAATATAAAACTAACAAAAAGTTAAGTTTACGATAAGAACGTGACTTTAGACGCCAACAAATCTCAAGCAATTGTAATACATTTTTCAGGCCATAAACAACTGTAGTAGAACCTGACTAGAATGCCGAGTAATACTTGTTAATATTTGCATAGGACATTAGGCGGTCCATTTAAATCAGGCGGGGCAAACGAACTCGGTACAATATCTAAATTTACATACGAGACCTTTTGTTATAGTATGAGACAGGTGACAAAGTAGGTAAGGATTCTTACGAAGTTAAACAGTATCGTATGTAGGTATACAACGTTTGTTACGGAAATATTACCACATTTCTATAATGTAGTATAATTGTAAACTGTAGGTAGCATAAACAAACTTATAAAACAATGTGTATATATGAGATGTGTAGTACAATCTACCTTATTTCATTCAAACAATGTCTTTCATGGATATGTGTGATATTTTTGCACAAAATAATTCATCGTCATTTCATTCATGAGTTATCATTTTAATTTAAGTAGGTTTCGAAACACAAGCAAATATTTTTAATACATAATATAGAATAATGATTCGCTCATAACAAAGGAATATTACCACGTATAATAACAGTTTGTTTTCATCTGCAGTAAAACAAGATTATCAAAACATATTACTGTAATAGACTTCTATATGCCATAAGAATAGCTTATTTACGAGAAAATAAATGTCAGAGACGCGGTAGATAGAGATACGGACACAATGTCCATTGAATGCCAGACACCAAATAGGGATCAATAGACCATGATGCCAGAAAACGATATCAATTGGTCAATCTCATTAACGTCCATACAACGTACGGCCTTGAACACACAGTAAAAGAATTCTGCTAAAATAGTCTAAGTATGTAAAATTTCTATAAATATGTAGAAAAAATCAAGCACTCAAGCCTAAACTCGATAAGCTCGTTTGATCGATAAATAAACAGGAATTCTTATTCTCTCCAACCCTATTATATTGAAGTAGGTATATAAGGCTGAAGAGG
>DWBH01001085.1:0-10299 GCA_018230765.1 Ernsta delagoae
TCCCTGAAAATAAATGGTCACTTGACAACAAACGAGATTTATTAAAGCTTTGTGAGATTCTTTTATTTGCTACATACAATATTTAATGAGAATATATATTAATTTCGACTAAATAAGTGGACAGAATAGATATACGAGTACCTGCTTAAACTACCAGCTTAGAAGTTCCAGTGAAAAACCACTACGTAAATGATGTAGCTACTAGATAGTACCAGTAAGTATATGTAGAGAACTGTGTATAATTTATATTAAATTATAGAATTTAACAAAGACTTCATTCATGGCACAGTGTTAGTAAATAAAGAAAATTGTATTTAGGACGGTGACACACAAAGCGTGACGTGTGCGTATTATGGCGTTCCCACTATAGACATATAACGCATTAGAAAATACATTTTTACAAATGGTGTTAAAATACACACAAATATTAAAAAAAACATTTATCTGTTCAAATATTGTGTGTTGTTGAAAATATAACTCAATATTTCAATCTGTACTTTCAATGCCTAATTAAAATTTCCCAACATGGTTTTAAATATAAATGGATGTCTGTGGTTCTATAGTTCTGTGGTTAACGCTATTGGCGACATGCAGACACGTTAGACAGTGTCCAATCATTTTTTGCCTCTAATAGCTCGTAATATAACACTACTGACAAGAAATGGAATATTTCTATTTTGATTTGCATAATTTTTGCGACAGACCGTGGGACTAAAGATAGTTATGTTGTTCTGAATCTAATTAATTAATTTTTTACGAGCGGCACAACATGCAGTTGATAGCTGTGATTGTGACTAATTTAGAAATAAATGCTGATTAATATACCTAGTTACAAAATAATAATTTTAAGTCATTATCAATAATCATAGTCGGTAGCAAGCAAGTGTTGAAGTAAGTATGATATTTTTTTAATTTTATACCTAAGTATTATATACACCTATACTCTGCCGGATGCATTTCTTAAGGTATGCATTTTGGATGATGCAGGATGCATTTCTTTCTTTTTTATAAGGTATTGGTTTAGAAGGTAAGTTTCAATATGGGGGTAAAATAGATACGTACCCTATTGCATTTCGCAATTCTGGTAAACAGACACACGGACGGTCAAACACCAAGTATAAATTGGAACCCTACAAGTGCGGGTATCATAATAATATACATATATACCTAACTATATAATAGATAGGTATACCTAAGAGGGCCTGTTAAGAGTAATGTCTTATATGTTCAGCAATAAAATCGTTTAGTACAGGCTACTGGACATGATTCCTCAACAGTGATAAACCTCAGGGTCCCATCTGCGATTGCGAGGTTCATGAGGTCATATTATCTGAACGCACGCGATTGCTGAATTATGACTTGTCTGCAGAGACTTAAATGTCCTATAATAATAATGTCCAAATTGTCATCAGAAGAATGTTTCGTGTTCTACTGGTAGGTAATTGATTCTGTTTTGAAGGCCATATTACTGTAAATTACCTAGGTGTAGGTACTTGTACTTACCTATCATTTACAAAAAAAGAAAATAATCTACGAATACGAATCTTAAATAATTCGGCACTGAACTTTTTGCAATTAACTCTTCTTTGTTATGTTTATTATTTATATCTTATAAGTACCTATAATTTGTCTGTTGGATGTCGGTTAATATAAAGAAAAAATTAACCCACACAACACACACACACACAGAAATATTCTTCAAATAAATTAATCAACCCTTACACAAAAATATACAATAGGTACTATACTAAGCATACAATGCAAATTCCTCGGTAATTCAAAGGTAATTAGCGATAGAAAATTACAAGTTTTACAGAGCTTTTATCCAACAACTTGAATGATATCACATGTCGTATCATTATCATCACGCGAACAGCGTGCGATAATTGATGGCAATTTAAAACGATTAGCGGTAAAGATTGGAAGTTGCAGACCACTTTGATTAATGAAACAATTGTTACATGGTCTACTAATTATACTCAAGAATCGAATGGAAAAAGTAATAGAAAACACGTAGAAACATAGAGAAAATACGCATAGTAGGTACCATATAGGTTTTTATAAATTGTATTAATATGTATTTACTTAGGTATATACATTACGTAATTATGTACATTTACACCACCAAAGTAAACACTGTGCCAAGCAAAAAGGTATAACTACCTATAGAAAACAATTAGTGACACTGTCATATCAATTAGTTACAACGTATGTACCTACGAGTATAACGTTATAATACTTGATAACATACCTACCTAGAATAGTAACAATCTTTTAATCTGTGCAAACTTTGAAAGCATTTATCTTTATTTATCTATCTGACTCGTCCCTATCGTGACGATTTTTGTTCTGAAAAAGATGTGGTTGCTGTGGCATTAAAGTGTAGGAAAATTGTTTCAGCATGTTGATTTTGGTTCCACTTAGTGAAAACTACCACAAATTATGCTCAGTGCCCACATAAGAGCCATTTTTATTAGTACCTACTAATAATACTATTATAGGTACTATGAGTGGGTAGATGATTTATTTATCAAAATGGATTATTTAATTCCATTACACAATATAACAAAACCAATTTTGCAATTTAGTTTAGCACGTTTTCTCCTTGTCTAAGGTAAAACTTGTGTCGAATTTTCAATGAGTATTGTCTGTAAGTTTTTGTCTAGGTACTACAACTCTACTACCTACCAGTAAGATTTCCTGTCATTGTATTTTCGTTTCAGTTAATTCTACGATTGTTTAGTATTTTTACTTCAGCCTAATGTACCAATTTAAGTTCTATTAACGTCCATTGTCGATTATGAAGAAAAATAATAAAACCTACGATAGCTAATGAAGGTGATGTTTCCTTTTGAATAGAACATGTCACTCCTTATAATGTCGCCACATATCAAAACAGGAAAACTTATGAACTTATTCTGTAAAAACCCAGCAATGCATGAGCTTACATGCAACTAGGTATGTATACAATTCAACCATAATGAAATTAGCCATTTTACATAAAAATAGAATAGAATAGAATTCCGAAATATTATTTTTATCATAAAAATGTCACAAAAATAATTTTAAATTAGTTAGAAATCTGTTTAGAAAAGTTTAATTTTTTGTGCAATAGTTAAGCAAGTATTACCATAGGAAACATCAAGTCATAATGGCTCCTATCTAACCTATAAGCGCAGGTTCATCCATAGCTAATTAACTTCAACTGAGCGATTAACACTATGCTCATTAACAATTAATCAATTTAAGTGGCGGTCCGCGGCTGCTGTCCGCCCCTCGCCGGAGGCTGCTTTGAATTACTTCTAACACTGTACCTACCATGGATAATATTACAATAAAATAAACCAGGAAAAATATGACTATCTATCGAATCATAGGTTGGAATTCTAATACTTAGTAAAGGTTCGGTATACAGTTTATTTCATGTACCTACCTTATTGCTAGAATCTAACTTCTGGTCAACGTAGGTACGTTAATTTATCTACCTAGGTTAGTATAAACACGCAAGAGGTTTTCGTAGTCCATGTTTCCCAAAATATTTTTCTTTTCTATTGACAAAAACTTTAATATTAATTAACATCGCTCAAGAAAATTTTAATTAACACAGAAAAAGTAAAAAAAGAATATTAGGCCACTGAACTTTACTGAAAATTCTAACTGAAAGCGAATGACCAACCAAGAATTCAGTTAAATACTTTTCTGCGTAACATCAAAGGGCTGAGGGCCCTCTTTTGGGCCCTTAGCAGGCCAATCTAATTTTTGGGTCGACTTTTATTGAGTTTTACTTGCCGAGACCGGATAACTTCGTTATTTGATGTAATATTTCTAAACACGATCTTGCTGTTTAAATTTTTTCACGCATTTGATTGGACGTATTTCAATTTTGATAAAATAGTTCTTCGTAAACGTTATCTTCACATCTATGTCATGCGACATAGCTATCATTATATTATTATGTATATCTATTATAGTGCCAAATTCTTTAAACGTTGAAATTCCTTGTAATGTTGAATGAACCTATTTAAAAACTAGTACCTAGGTAGCTAACTATACCTGGCTAAGAGTATGAGAAGAATATATAAAAGGTAGGTAGGTACTTTATTTTCCATAGCAGATAGCTATATTATATGTATACCAAGTTTCATTCACTTAATCCTGGATGTTAGTAAAAACTTCCCTAGATTTTAGAGTTGGAAATTCTAAAGCCTGGCGTCCATTAGGAGCGGATTGGGGTAGCGGCATTCATGCGTCGCTAGTGAACGATATTTCATACAAAATACAGATAGCCGTTGCGGTGAGGCCTGACCCGGCCCACCTATTGGACACAAGACTTAGAAGTTACCTATCAACTTTTATAGTTGCAATTTTTGCTATTAGATCAACTGTTAGTTGGAAGTGACAATTATCAGTAGGTATTTACTTCTGGACTTCAATTACGATTATGGGTATGAATCGATCGAGACTACTTGATCCTAGTGGAATACATAAGAGGTTGGAAAAGCGGAACTTTCACAACAGCAAGTTCCTTATGTGAGACTGTGTGGTGCATGGTTTTGTGTGGGTGTATGTGTATAGGTGTTCATGATCAGTGGCCGGCGCGCGCGCACCTGCCGCGGTTCCCACGCCTCACCGCCCGCGCACCCCGCCCCGTGACGTCACATCCACACAAACAACGGTCCGCGAAGCCGAACTCGTTTTTTATTGCCCCATTACGCAAAGAAATGTATTGAGATTGAATAATTTGATGTGCTCTATTTGAAAAAAAAAAGGAATAAGCGCACTGTCAAATAAAACAGACTTCGCGGTTCAAGCAGCAACAGCTTTTTTAAGAAAATCCTCGAAAGAAGCAGTTTGAGACTTTGTTAAAATTTTATTGTCTCTTTACTAAAATTACTTACGGAAAATACGCTTCATTTACATATAGTACTACTTATACATTACTATATAGGTAGGTATATGTAGCTATTGAAGTTTGTAACAACTAACAAGAAAAAGTTGATAATTTTCGGTGTGCTTTCTAGCGCAAGCCACCTAAAGTGTAGCGCCATCTACTTGTCGTCAACGAAGCTACGTGACAGTTAAGCGCCATCTAGTGGCTTGTCTGCCAACTATAATGTGTTTAAGCGAAGTGACAGTTATGTGAAGTTTGTAACAGATGGCGCAGCCTGTACGTTTATCTAAGTTAAATTGCATTTAAAATACAGATGCTCTGATGTGAGTAGTGTGTTTTGTCCCTTCTAAAGATGCTTTAAGCATATAGCCATTAAATATTTTTATATTCAGTAGTAATCAGAATGTTATATTAAAGTAAGGGCCTCTTTCACAATTATAAAGGTCCCAAATAAGCTCACCGACTACGGCGCCGCGCGCCGTTTACGCCGGTTAATAAGTGGTGCGTAAAGCGTCGGTTAAAGTTATGCGTAAACCTAGACGAAATCAGCTTAAAGATTGTGAAACAGTCCCTAAATCTCGTTATAAATGGAATTAAAAGCCCTGCCTACAGAATGGATAGTTTCATAGCAAACTAGCAAAGCAACTACAGAATAGATAGTTTCGTAGCAATTTATTGAAAAGAAATAAATATTAATTAGGTAGCTACTAAACTGTAATGTTTTCCAGTGCTCAATCGCAATCTTTCAGTTTGTGTTGTGCAATTATAAAAACTTTTATAAGTAAATAATAATTAAATCAAAAATACTATTTAGTAGATATCGTTTATTTATATCCAAATGAGTATTACCTATGTGTTGTACATTTGTGCTGTGATGCCTGTGATCCGGCGCGGCAAGTTGGCAGGCTTTCAAACGTCTTTGGTAGATCATAACGAGAGACCAACAGATTTATTGCTCCAATAAATAATATTTAGGGCACACACTTCAGGATACTGTGCGAATGGATGGTGACACAATCTAGAAAACTTATCTCACTAGATTTTTAAGATATTAGAATTATTAGACATAGATTACCAAATAGCTAGCAAACTTATAAAATTGAAGTTACTTCTGTTTTATTTATTGCTTTATAGGATAGTTATTAAATATTGGATTTTGATAAATATAGAATAAAATGTATGTATTATCTTACTTACATATTGCTATATACTATAGTAAATATTGATTAATAGCAAAGGAAAAAATTGTTTTACTTATTTCACTTATCTCATTTCGAATATCATATGATTGATTGTATGCCTGCAATGAAGCTCTACGTAGAGTTCACATTACGCAGGAAGTGCGTATTTGCAGCTGTATACCTCTTCACAGATAATATGACATAGATTTTTAAAATTATATTTTCAAATGAGGAAAATCTGAACACGTTGGTATCTGTATTATTATGTAAATCAACCCTTTCATACAACGACTTCGATATAGATCTCTACATTACGGCTCATGTATGGTTCACACTGAACAATCAACGGTAATTGGCATTAATTTGAATTTAGGTGTCATCGAGCGCGTGGAACGAGACAGTAAACATACACCAAATAATGAAATGTAAATTTAGCCAAAACAGTAAATTATACTTCAGGCATATTCACAATTGAAATTTATTTAAATACAATCGAGTTCATTTTGGGTTTGCTTGAGTTTACCTTCCTTTGTCAAGAGGCTAACGTATAACCTTTTTAATGTTTGGAATAATTTGTATCGTTCTAGGTTATAATATTGTACTAAAAAAACATAGCTTTTATAAACATATCCTTAAAATCGATAGAAATGTAGATAGATACCGGTTCATATTTTCTTGCGATGAACGAAAGCCCATCTAGTAGGCTTTTTATACATGTGTCCATGAATAACAATAAAGATGTGAATAGAGTGACATAAAATATGAATTCGTTATCTATATACATAAAAATGTAGAGGAAGGTGGCATTAGTATGCAAACTATAAGGTAGCTTGTGCGGAGAGGTGACGACGAGGCCATTTAGATGCGCGTGCGCATCGCTCGACGCTTCACGCATAACTAAACAGGGTTCGGAGGCGATAAAATTATTCTCAATCTCAAATTAATAAAATATTTCGTTATAAAAATATACCTGGCAAACACCTATCTTCGTATAGTGCCCATTTCCATTCGTGCCCATATCCACTAGTTTACTCCTGTCAGTTAAGCTTTTCTGTCTTTTAGTCTTTAAAAGTATGCCTAACAAAAATTTACTACTGAATCTCTAAAGATTCTGGAAAATTACCAGATAATTTTTATACGTAATTTAACTTCTACAGTAAATCCGTAATAAGACTATTGAATCTGGCTAGTAGAATTTAGTTGTATAAAATTAGTCGTAAAGGTTTTCGTTAACAAAAATGTTTTAACAAAGATGTTTACGGTTTAGTAAAACATTAAAATAATCTATCGGTATAAGGCCTATACATGGAGAAAAAAACTAAATGAAAATAAAGTCATATAATAGAGCAACCAAGTAAATTTGTAGCGCTAGGAGTCTATCTAGCGCAGTGAACTTTAAATGTCAATAGACGAAACTCTTGAACACACTGTTTAGATCTTTCCATCTATTTGTAGAAACTAGTATAAGTTCTGCTGCCTGCTGTCCGCAGCCAGGTTGTACATACCTAAGAAAAACCACTATTAGGCATGTTTACTTTGAAAAAGCTTGCACTAATCGTGTGATATTTGCGTAATTGTTATTCCATTCATTATAAAGATGGAGTTTCAATGTAGTTGTAATTTATCTGTTTGCGTTGGCAGCGGTCAGTATCGCGATTAATAAAACAACATGTCCGCCGACTAGTCCGCCCTCGGTACCAGGCGAACATACGTCTATGGAGCTTTCGCGTCAAAGAAATGGTGAGAGAAGAGATTCAAGTAGGTACATACTTTTCAATGTTTTAACGCAAATCTTGTAGGTTATACATTAAAATGATTGAGTTGTAGGTACATAAAATACATGCAGGCGAACATAGTACATACCTACCTCATTTTGGAAGTCCGTAAAAACTAAAAATACCAAAATTTGTCTTAATATTTCCTTTCTTAGTTTTCCTCAAAGGAATTATGTTTGAGGTATGGGTTCGATAATATTTTTAAAACTGGAATTTATAGTACTTTCTATAGGTGAATTTGTAATAAAGATTAGTGCTTATTTTTCTTAAATGTTTAAAGGTAAGAGAAATTTACTCTAAACTATTTGACAAGTAGAGTCAGGGAATATCAAAGACGTTGCTCTTACACAAATTCCAAGTAAATACATAGATAAGAGTAACATTATAAAGTATGCTTGCTAATCGATTTATTCACTACAATAAAATCCATTTTGAGCCACTGTTTTAATACTTATTCTCTGGAGTGGGCCACAGGCATTCACGTTCGTTATGAATGAAGCGTGCTTGTGTGCGTGAGTGCGCTGTAGCTGTTGTTCGAAACACGTGTTTATTTGAGCCAACATGGTAGGCCGTTCATGAGAATTTTCTTGTGTCAACATCTGAACTTGCTTAGACAGAAATAGCTTGCAGCTTTGTTTTCGCAAAGCAATAATATAAATGGCCGCCTACCACTTGTAATGAATGGCTTCGCGCTTGGATACTGCAACTCTGTTTGTTCGTGTTTTATGAATCAACTTGAAATACAGGTTTCTTAGCGCCGGTTTTAAAATTTCATCGAGTTTAGTTTTTTCAGTCAATTTTCAGTCTTGCTCTGCGCATTGTAGGACCTTACATTAAAGTATGACTCTGTATGACTGTTTCCTTAATTTGCAATTAAAAAAAAGAATAAGACTGTTTAAACTATCCAATAATGTAATCTCAAGCTATACTTACCTATAGATATGTTTTGCAAAAGAAAATTAACTTTAAAGGGCTTCTAAATACGAGAACATAAATTTAATTATTATGTGAACATTGATTTTATTTAAGTATGAAAATAATTAAACGTTCAACAGATGATAAGCAAGTGTCTCACAGGCTTCACATGTGTTAAGCCTATATAAAATACGGGATTTCTCTATAGCGCTATATTATCAACCTTTATTTCAGAAAAATAGAGTTCATATTCGATCACACACCAACACGTAAAACCAGGTGACACACGACACTAACTTTCCACTTGATAGAGCATAAAAAACTGCTTAACACGCTTGATTTAAATATAATGTTACATAGATAGACGTATGGAGGTTTAATTATTACGAGAGTATTTGAAAAATTATTATTACTCACACCTTTGTTCATCTGTTTATCTAACTGTAGATAATAGATACATTTTACGTAATTGCATGATATATACCAGTATCACTATATAATCACAGTAGAAAAATACCTACTGAATTAGATTTTTGTAGCAAATTGCACTTCATATAATTTTTAGATTTGTAGAATAGTATATATTATATACCTATCTAAGTAATACAATTTCACCATAAACGTAAGAAACATAAAAACAAACTCTACATTTCCCCCAAATGGGTATGTACTTGCCTATATGCTAGGTACGGTAGGTATGTACATACATATATACTCACTTAGTTACGAGAAACGTACCTTTTAGTCAAGTTCAGCAATAAAATAATTGTTATCATGAATCTTTCTATCAAATTGTAGAGACATATACAGGCTGTTTATTAAATTTAAGTGATTCAATAAAAATAAGTAGTTCAAACTTAATAATATCTACAAGAAGTTTTTCTAAACGACTTTCCCTAGCAACAGAAATAGTCATTCCATATTGTATTACAACTAATTGGTGTTAAATTATTGAATAAGTTATTGCATACAGTTCCGTTCTAAAATACTGTTCATTTGAACAGTTACTCTTAATACATTGCAATTATGAATTACGTAATTGTTTATAAATGTAAGCAATACAAGTCTTGCTGAAACGTTGTAACTTGGGTAGTTCAGTAAACACGAGAGGCACGCAGTTTTGGCAACATCCTGTGAATGGTTCAACATGGCTGAGGAAGTGGACACCGCAACATCCTTTAGACATTGGACACCGGGTGGTAAAAACTGCTCTACGTATCTACCGCAACTTTTCATTTTTAAAAGATTTATTATAAAGAAGATGATTAAGAATGTATATACGTAAAAATTTATGTTTTTACCCTACAGTCCCTACACTAATAATACAAAATTTAAAATAATTTTGACACTCGATGGTTTAACTCGATGAGATACAATGTTACGGTTCAATCTTAGGTGGTGTCCTTGGTGTTAAGTAAGTTATTCCAATTTCCATTACCTATCACAATAGTCTAATATTAAAAATAATTAAATAGTTTAAAAAACACGCAGACCACTGCGCAAGCGGGCATTTTTACTTTTAAATTTTACAAAATTT
>DWBH01001086.1:0-10299 GCA_018230765.1 Ernsta delagoae
TTAATCGCGATGAAAAGTAGTCTATGTCCATTCCTAGGTCCTAAACTATTCCTGTACCAAGTTTCATTCAAATCGATTCAGCGGCTTAGGCGTGAAAACCAAGCAGACAGACAGACAGATAGAGTTACTTTTGCATTTATAATATTAGTAAGGATTAGATGCTACTCCAGGTACCTACTACTGGGTACTAGATTCATAATACACGCCTGTTTTAAGTATCTAAATATTACACTATCGTAAGAACTAAACATAAATGGGTAGGTATCTTTAAAATCGTATCTTTATCACCAAGATGTATTTTATAAGTCATCAGATTCACCGCCAATACGGAAATGGGGTTCTATTTCAGATTCTTTAAAACTTCTCATAATAAGACTTCTGTGGATACTTCGTGTTCAAATTCCACGTTCCTACTTAATTTGAATGCGACTCGATCTGTTATCTAATAGGAGTAGTTCCGAGAACAGAATTCTTTGATTCTAGCAAGCGATGAAACCAAGTTATCTTTTAATATTCTCTTAATGATCGAGTTTACATCCCTAAAAATTTTAAGTGATTACCAAAAAATCACTGATTTTAGTTGACTGTTTATTTTATTTGCTTTCATTTTCATCCGATACAAATCTATATTGTTTTCTTGCTGGAAATATAGACAAGCTAACATATGGGTACTTAATTGTGTATCTTTTTATTATCTATCTTTTTATCTATCTTATATTTTCATAAAGTATCTACATAACTAGGAACCTAAGTTTATCTATCCACAATCCAAAGATGGTGATAATATATGTAAGTACTAAGTACATAATTTCAACGCATAACTCTTCATACTTAATTATTTATTATTACATAGTAAAAGTTCATTATATTCCTAGGTACCTAGATTTATAATCTACTATATGCTTAAAAGAAAATCCCAAAGTAAAATCAAAAACTTTAAATAGGTAAGACACATTAATAAACACTACTTAAAATTGAGTGTACATATTAATTAAGTATGTTGAGTCCTTCGTGAGTGCGCGTTTTTCATAGTTCATTTCAGTGTTAATTTTCAATTTTATTAATACGGTCCCAAGTATACCTACGCAATCTACGCATCTAGTCACACCCTTTACAACTCCAAAACAAAATCAGCCATCATCTAAGCGAACTATTAGGTATTAAATTCATGAGCAAGTGAAACGCGTCGTGACATTCGCACAGCGGGGTCAGCGAGATAAGGCCGGGTAAGTCGCAGATTGATTCCCGGATCAACCGGATAGCGGGCGCGGTGGAGTGTGCACGATTCTTTACTCTCGAACCACTGCGCTATGACTGGGTGTCCGGGAGGGATTTGGACGGACACTCATTTCTAAGGCACTCAGCTCAACGCTAGTTTGACTGCTCACTTGCTCAGTGTTATTTGATTCACTGATTTAAGTAAAAAATCGTTTTGTAAACGAAATTCTCTGTTTTAAATACAATAATATCACATATTATTTACAATAGGTATACGCCACCTATATCAAAGGTATTTTTCTGTATCACAAAAGAGAAGCATTGTAGGTACCATTCTATCACTCATATTAATGTAACTCGTATTATGTAGTAAAAGCTAAAATAAAGGAGATTTTTTTCTACAAATACTTACTACAAACTACTAAATCAATCATTAAATAACAAAAATAAGCAAACATTAACTACTTAAAACTGCAATGCTTCTGTAATGTTGTTAGATGAATAAGTAGATGAACTTACGAGAAGAGGAATGTAGATAGCACGTCGATATGTAGGCTCTTTATCTTAATTAATCAATCTACCGCTTAGAGTAAATAGAACCTAGTCTTGAGTTGTAGTATAGCTTCTATGATTGAAGTAGTTTGTATTGTACTTAGAACTCGGCTTAGCGTTTCAACTAGAATCTACAATACCTACATAACTGTCTTCTCATAAATATCATGATTTTATGAGGTAGATACTAAAACTAGTTTTTATTGGTATTTAAGACAAAAGCCTCTGGAGACTATCTAGACAAAATTTAAAACCTATTTAGATTCTGTTCAAATCTGTGGCAGTCTCTACCAATTTACCCTTGGTGATGGAAATATTAAAAGGAAATTCTGTTAAGGTATAGGTACGTGTAGCTAAACTAATAAGCCGCTATTTCCGTGAATACAACAATGCTACTGCTATATGCTGGTAGTATATACACATTTATTTACTTATGTGCTCACATGTACCTAGTTGATAGGTACAAAGGTGCTACCTTATATAGTAGGTACCTAAGTATAAGTATACCTATGCATGCACTTATGCACGGTCCGCAAGTAGGTAAGTGCAAATTTTAATTTTATATTCACACGATCAAGGACTTCGGTGTTATATTAATATAGCCGTCATGCAAAATGCCATAGAGCATACAATGTATAGAAGCGTCCAGTGTAACAAAATTTTGCTGACTACTTTTTCTCTTCTTGGCGACGCCATCTAGTGTTGTAATTTTAAACCTCCCAAATTTTAGATGAATAGATATTCTAGGCATTGTTGTTTAAGAAATTTGTAAGATACGTAGAACATATACCTAATATGTCGTTTCTAATTTGCGAGTTATTATAAGCAATAACTAATCTTATATGTGCCTCGCACTTTAAGCTTTAGAACCTACATCTGAATATTAGATTTATAGATTCATTCAAGTAGAAGTAATTTCATCCAAGTTGAAATGATTAAAGCCATGAAACGATTTCTTATACAGTCATACTACATGCCACATCTGCTCGATATGAAGTCTGTGTCTGTACATAGCGAGCGCGATATACAACGGGTTATAGTCGTAATTTAGCGAAGTGCGAAGTTCCGTCACATCGGGGGGTACATTCCCGGTTAGGTGTAAGAATATTCGCCAAGGCCTTGTAGCCTCGAATATTCCAGTGTTGCCGCGCAATAAATTCAACGGAGTGATGGCGCGCTTTTTGTTGCACGACATTTTTTCCCGCGCTAGCAGCGCATATATCACCGGCCGTACGTAGTGACTTATGCGGTTGTCTCGTTCTCCCGCTTAAAATAAACCGCACCATTTTTGCAAGACACTCCTTCGTTTATCACTGTTTTATGTTTTATACCTACATCGAGCTAAGTACCTATAATAAACGCATACATCCACGCGAAACGGAAAGTTTGGTGCTTCATGTTTTTCATACGAATAAAAAAAAAAAACGTTATTGAATAATTCAAAAGTTGTGGCTCTAAGCCACCATCTGTCTAGGAAATGTCTACCGCGTGCCCAACGATGCGAAAACACATACAAGCTAGCAAATCTCCGTGGAACTTAAAAAGATCAATCGCAAACATTAATTGTGTTCTTACAATGAACCCTTAAAATCCGGACGCAGGGAGACCGCAAATAAAACCAACATAATATTAAGTGAGGCCTATCGCCGCTTACCGGGGACCATTTTATAGGTACTTTATCCGATGTCCTTTCTTCTGAAATGCGATTAAAATTGAATAGGTCCATATGTCGCAGGCAGTGGCCCCGTTGCGTCACAATCACACGGCCGGCTGCATTTTCAATTTGCCGCGAGATAAGCGCGAGTTTTGGACTTTTTCTGCAGAATGGCGGAATTGATCCGGTGACTTATGGCGGACACAAGACGTCGGATCGATGCCGATGGTCAATTGAATCGCCCTCTAATTTAATTCCTTTTTCAAATGGGATAGCTTTAGATGAGCGATCGGATTGTTCCGCGCCAGTTGTTTTCTCGAAAAGTATCTGTATTAGACAGAATAGCTTTGTTCAAGGTACCTACCAATAATACTAAGTTACTTTATTTATAGACGAGAATTTCCTAATTGTAGGTATGTTTTTATGAAATATGTATACGTATGTGTTATTTCATCGTAATGATGATGCTGGTATGGAATAAATAATAATGTAATTCAATTATTGATGTTGCAGATGTGATAGAATGAAACTGGTAGAATTTACTGTACTCAATACTACTTACATGAATTGGACTAAAATAGGAGAATATTTTAGTTGCTTTTAGTTATTGATACTTAAGTTTGATAAAAATCTCATTTACCACAACCTTTTGAGTATTTAAATCTAAATCTAGGCTTAACAATTACCTAAGGTCAGGCAATAGTCGTAGAAAAGTCAAATAATGAAGAATTGTGAATAATAAAATTAGGTAAGTAAAGTTTCTTAAATGATAAAAAATGAAAGGTCTTTGATAAGTAAATAAAAACATCCGTTTAAATATCAATAATTATTGATAATTTATTTATTTGCAATTTTATTTAAAATACACAACTTCACAATGTTTTGTTTTAAAAACTAAAAACTTTAGGTACGGGATATCGTAGGAGGCTGGTTCTGCGGTGATCACTAATATACATTTTACTTTCATAGAATTATTTCTAATGCTTTCATTTACACTTTTATTTTATATGTACATAATTATTTTGGGGTTTCGGGACTAAGTTCATGAGATTAATCTACGGACACCAGACGCAGATATTATTTAATTGTTTCAATTTCAACATTCAAATTTCTCCTAAGTAGGCACCTCCGTCACGTCTCGAAGACTACTCTTATAAACCAAATCCTTCATTAAATTTATGGCCACACAATATCTTAATTTAACAAAGGTATAGCAATACAAAATATTATATCAATATCAATATTATTTCCGTGACAAATCAATACATTTTTTAACACGCTTTTATTAGCTTGGGTTGTATTTTTACATTTATTTGTTCTTTCAACTCAGTGATCCGAAATGACAAAACAAAATGTCTGTGGTGATATCCACGAAATCAGTTTTTCGTACATAACTAGGTATGTACCTATTTAAACGGCTTCTATTTACATGTCGTATGATTTATAACTATAATAATATAAATTACTATTGCATTTCATTCAATATAGTCTACACAAATCAAATTTACAAAATCCATCTGAAATAATAAACGCTTTGAACACATCACAATTCCTATAGCGAACCGAAGAGTTCAAAATAGTTCAAATTAAATATAGATACGACAAAATAAAAAAATAAAAACAATTTACAGGAACGGAATATAACTTAAATAATGATATTTATTTACAAAATACACAAATCGATTAACGGTACCTACTTACTTTATATATATAAATCATCTAAGCGGGCGTACCTAATATCCGACCTTACGTAATAATATTATAATACTGTACAATTTCGCTAGTTGCTCGTGTAAAACACTCTTAACGTAATACTTTTAGGATCAAACACCGGATAAAGTCTTTCGTGGTGAACACTGGGCCGAGATCTCCATCGTAAGATATGTCTTTTCGAAAAGCCGCAACGTTTGCGTACAAACATCAATTCTGCTCAACAGTCTTATGAATTAATGTAATGTGTCAATGTGTCGTAGTAGTTTGAGTATGTTATGTCTTTTAGTTTAATTTAATTTAATTTAATCTATTTAGTTTTATAACCAGTTGTAGTGAAATCACAGTATATTTCGTGATACCCTGCGTTCGCGAAGGTCGCGCCGTCCGCGTTCAACGCTGGCAAGGATGGTTGGTTGTACGTTGTATTTTCACAGATATTCAAATGAGGCTCTCGAGTTTGGTTGACTTATCACGTGTACTCGCTCCTCCAGCCAGTCTGTAAAGAAACGGTTTAGTTATAAATTTCTATTAAGTAATTGAAGCTTGTGCAATAAGTACCTAGGTACCTGCCGAAGTTTTGATTGGAAAGTCAAATCTAGGTATAGGTAAAATATATAGGTCCCAAGTAAGCCAATGATGGTGAAACGTCAATTAAACTAACAGACAGCTTACTTGGGACTTAGAAGATTGTGAAACAGGCCCTAAGACTTGGACATTACAGTACATTCCGTACTAGGGCCTTACCATGTTTTCTTAATTTAATATTATTAATTTCAATGTAACTCAAATGTTTCATAACTTTAAAATATCATGTATTCTTTTCGTTGCAGGACAGGAGTGAAATAATATCACTGACCTGAATGGACGTCATCCAGGTACAAATTGAAGTTAAGATATCTTAATATTGAACCAAAACGTTATTACGATAAGCAATGATGGTTTTTCAAAGTTGGTGTCAGGCTCCTGGACTTACCATAGAGTTAAGCTGCGCAAGGTGATGGTGGTGGTAGGGGTTGTGCGAGGTGGGTGGCGGTGCGAAGCCCTGGTGCGGAGCGCCGTACCAGTGGGACATGTGCGCCGCCGCCGGATGCACCAGACCCACTTGGTGCTGACCTGATGAACAAAAATGGGTTTAGTGAAGGTGATAAGTAAATAGGTAGAGGTTAACATACTAGCTTTTATACTTTGAATACATTTAGGAAGACATATACTTTAACAACATAGTAATATGAATATTTAATTATGTATAATGGTGATAAGAAACATATATTATGCTGAGGACTCAAATCACGTCTGAAGAAAGAAAGTTATAGGAAAACTGCCTATTTATAGCTACATAAAGTTTCTCGATGGTGATAATTGTACCTGGTTGCAAAGAAATATAGTAAAATTACATAGAAAAAGAACTCACCGAAGTCCATAGCTGAGGGGAAAGCAGACCCCCCGAAGCCCTTAGTAGCGTCGCCCAGAGGCTTGATCATGTCCCCCATCACGCCCCCTAGCGCCAGCGCGCAGGCACCACCGCCCATCCCCATGCCACCTTTCTTCTTCTTACTCTTGCTGCTTAGCTTTCTGTTTCTCGTCTGGATACCTTCCTTCTTCATTGTTAATGGCCGGTTTACCTATGAAAAAAAAAGGTGCAAATTGTATAGCAAACAAATCAAACTATTAAGTGCCTTCAAATAAGATCTCAAATAAGCTAGTCACCAGTTAAATTGACAACCTATGTAATTTTTGCATAGACGAAAATATAATGTTCACCGACGGCTAGCTTACTTGGAAAATCTTGGAACTTACTTGAAGATCGTGAAAAAGGTCCTAAGAGTGTCGAGTTGGAAACTCGTGGACATATTCAATAAGGATATTAGAAAAGACTTTTTCCTATCATGTTCTTTTTCATATCACAATACTATTTTCAAGTTAAAAATTCTTTGAACTTAATTCCTATTCAAAAATTTTCAAATTAACCCAAGTATCTCGTTACGTATTAAAGCTTGTTCGTCGAACACGACTATAAATCTGATTTCTCGCAATGTCCTCTATTACGATATGCACGTCAAGTCGAGACGCAGCTATTTTAAGATCTGAGATAAGACCTAGATGTCAATTGCTTTGGCTCGAGAATTTTATCATTTGCACTTACAACAAGTATTATTTCACCTGTTTAACACATCCGCTCAAACGGCTCTAATTGAGACAGCACTGGACTGGAGGTTAACAATCGTAACAGATTGTCCCAACGACCCAACGGAGTGAATTCCGGCTTTATATCTGCGACAGACATTAAGCGGTACGAAAAAACGTTCCGTCTACCAATTTGGAATGCTAACTACAAGTACAAAGGGTACCGAGACTATAAACTGGTATCACAATAGTCGTGCGCGAATATTCAGTTGTTTGGTGACCGATGCCGACATGCGTGGAGCGCACACACGGTGCATCATAATTATGAGGACGTTGATGCACTCTACAAATGCATTCGTAAGCTATTGGTGGGAAACGGAGGCAAACACCTTGAAACTGATATCCTCAAATTGATCTTTGCATTCAAAACAGAGCCAGTTAGAGCTGTTTTGGTATGGAGTGTCGATTGCACATTGAATACTTTACAATACACGTACCTGCACCCAATATGCAGGTATCTGTACCGTCTACACATACGAGTATCTATGTGTGGGTATTTAGAAGTCTATTAGAATCTGGTTTTCAATTGGTTTAGTTCTCATGAGATGAGTTACAATTACATCATACATTATTAACATTTTATAAATTGGTACGTTACTGAGCCTACAATTTCAATTTCTACTAAAAATGCATCAGATTTCAACCAAGCTACATTCGTTTCATGGTTACAAAGAGGAAACGATTTCACAGATGACAGGGACGGCTTCACCCTTTCACTCCAATTTTATTGCCAATCCGTTTTTGGTGCTTTCAGCAACTGATTCCGCTGCACCAACGTTCAACGCCGGCACTTCGCGGGTGAACTATCTCGGTCACTTTCTGCATTACATCGTTTGTTTCCGAGAAGCGTGCGTCACGACGGACGGACGGACAAACAATGAGTTATTCATCGCCTTCCAGGGAACGAAGCGGCATGTGGCTCTAAACGGACGATTTGAGCCTGCGCCCGCAACTGCCCATGCGCATGACCTGATCTTATTCGCGTAGCTTTCGGTAACGCGTGTTGCATTGATAAAAGTCTTACCGTAATGTGCTAATACGTAGGATTAACAATGCTAATTATGTGCGCTAGTGTTGGAAACAAGGACGGATTAATATAAACATATAAAGGGATCATTATGATTTAAGCTGACTTATTTCCCGGCTACGATAAAAGGGGGATTATCTTTATCATTCAAATATGCAAAGTAGATAATAGTATCTATATTATTTGTTCTTCACATATCCAGAGTAGATTTACTGTATGCATATGAATATTTCGTGAGTTCTTGCCATTTGACAGGCAACAGTACCTTACCAAATTGTATGGTCTTAACACTTAAAAGTCTTATATTAAATTCGTGTAGTCATTACTGATGGTTTAGTGGGAAGTTCTAATTTATTTCGGCAATAGGAGTTTAAAAGTAACAATTAGGTAAAATTTTTGTTATGTAAACTCAAAACAGAATAATAATGCGTTTTAATGAAAAATTGCTGACACTTAAGCGTATATATTCTTAAGATTTTTCAATTTACAAATCATTTATAACACTTATTCTTGTCCAGTCCTAAATCATTTTTAACACTTCAATGTTTGAGATCCTCAGCTTGTTATTAACTTAACTGTGTACACATTTGAAGTTCACCGCTTTGATTGTGAGATTAATACGGCCAATTAAAACAACGCGATGAACAAAAAGAAGTGTAAGTCGATGACTAAGGTTAATAAACCCTAAAATAAAGGACTGGTCACAGTGATGCCAATTTGCAGCGATAAATCGAAAGAATGTCTAAGTAGGAACGACATTTAGGTACCTATACAATCTTATTATTTTCCTAGAACATGCTGTTTTTATTAACACTTATAAGACAGGACATGTTTACTTAATAATCTTATTAAGCTCAATGTGAAAATTTTGGGGGGATGATTATGAAAATAGTACCTACCTAATACTTATATTTATACTATAGGTCTGATGACAAAATAGCGAATATAAAATTAGCTGCAGTTTCCTGGAGTACGCATTGCGTAATATGGAAGTAGCCAATGCGCTGAAGTGGTCGGAACGTGAAGGCTTCGCAATGACCCAATTCTGGTGCAGTTTGATCCGACGGCATCTGCTAATGCATTTTATATTGGTCCAATTGGCCGGCCGACGGCGCGGTATGCAACCCGTGTGGGCGATTCCCGGGAACCCATTACAAATTGCACAGTTTAACTGGGTTTGTCAACCTTTCCTGTTTATGTCCAAAATACGATGAAAGACGGTATATTTTTAATGATAGAAAGTAACATTGTTTTGGAGGTAGTTGATATTAAATCTTATATTTGCGCGTCTAAAAGAAGGAACTTTAAAACTTTAGGTCGGCTATTTGAAGTTTATATTTTTATTATTAAGTAGAAGTAGATAAGTACCTATCTAATTAAATTGTGACTGTTATTTTTATAAGTTTAAGAAATTCCTTTCCGGTGCTAATTTCAAATCAATTTTTGTTTGAATTTTATTTCATTACTTTTCGACTTAGATTTTTTCAAAAATGTGACCAAAATTAATATTCGAAATGCATGCGTCTGAGTATACCTACGTAGAGCGCTCCGCATCACATGATATATCAAGAAAATGTTATTAAATTCCAACCAGGAAAATGTCCTTAAGTTTGCAATGGTCATCAACGTACGTAGTGTGCATGCGAAACGCATTGCCTTTTAAGGATTATAGTGCCATAACTGGCCTGTGCGGAAGATACGCCTGTTCAACTAGTTATCTAGGTATACCATCATTGTGTACTTAAATATGTGAAAAGCACACGAATCCTGGATACAAATTTGAAGAACGCACAAATCATAAATTTTAAAACGGTCAAGAAATGCGTTAGATGACCCCAGCACGTAGCTTCGTTAGCACAGCTTATACAGACATACAGACAAAATAATGTCAGTTATTATTGCACATGCGGTAAGTAAGGATAGCACAAAATACTCCATGTTTCCTACCTCA
>DWBH01001087.1:0-10294 GCA_018230765.1 Ernsta delagoae
CTTACGGCCGAAACCAATAATATATCTGTAATCCAAGATCAAAATTGATCGCAGATATCTGCCTATCTGTGGATCGATCTCCAACCTGCGTCCCAATAACGAAAAGACACCAAACCATAGTTGGGATATCTGTAGATATCAAGATATCCGCCGATAAGCTTTCCCTCTTTGACCGGTCCGTTGTATGCAAAATCAATAATTGAGTGCATCGTTACTTTCTAACTAATATTTTAAGAATTAGTCTTTAGATGGGTATAATTATTTTGGTACCTGTTTGTTTTTGCTTCCTAGGCGTTCATGAGACTCCTGATATTTTATATAGATTATATTATTACATGTAATATCGTCTATACAAAATACTTAAAAGTGACAAAATATGAATAAATTGGTCAAAATGGAACGTTACGATTCTCTTTTTACCGCGCGATTTTGATTTTGACATATTTATTATTTATGCCAATCGAGCGTGATGTGACGCATATTGTATTGTTTGCATTTAATGTTTAGTTTTGTTCTTAGTGCTATTATTAAAACATACTTAATTATTTTTTATTACAATTACAATTGATTCTTTTATTGTTATCTCTATTGCAATTAGCAATGGATTCGGAAGTGGTAAGTGACTTTTTGGGATCGCCCATTTTTTGGTTTCCTGGTGCCGATGTTATTACATACCTATGTTCCATAGCATTTTTTAACAAGTTCTCTTTATCGTAGATACGAGGAAAACCTTTGAGCAAGGAGGAGACGAAATTATTGCTGGGGCTTATAGAAGGCAGCTCGCTTATTTTGTCAAAAACAACGAACGCTGCCAGCAATAAAATGAAAGCAGACGAATGGGTGCGTCTGACCAACAAATTTAATGCCACTGCCACGATTTGTCGTCGAACACCCCAGCAGTTGCGTTTAAAGTGGGAGAACATGAAGAAGCTTGCTCGTAAACGCAGCACTAAAATTAGGATGAATCGCGTCCAAGTAAGTGTTTGTTTGCTTTTCATGTTTTGTTTAAGACTAATACAGGTATGGCGGTAAAGGTTATTAGAGTATGAATGTACTTAAAATGATTGTTTTCAGACTGGTGGTGGCATTCCCGAATACATTCCCCCAGATGACATACTGGACAGAGTGGCAGATTTATTGGGGAGTACTGCAAGTGGTTTTGTCGTGCCATTTGGTGGTGACAAAGAGGAGGAAGTATTTGTTTGTGGTGATGGTGGTGGTTGCAGTGGTGATGGTATTCTAACGGGACAAGTTAAGGTGCTGCCCATAGACATAATACCAGTGTCAGAAGACACATGTATGGGTACTACGGTGTCAATATCTAATGACATACCCACATCAGTGACTACTTCATTTAATACTTCAACTTCATTATCTATGGCAAGTGGTACTAGTAATGTAATACCAGAAACTGTAGATAATGTTATTGAAGTTCATGAATGCAAGCTGGCAGCTGGTCAAAGTCCACTACATACTCCTAAGAGGCTTACACTAAATGCACCTAGAATAGGTAAATCTTACCATTCATTAATATGCTAGCTTATAACCATAACATAACATGGTTCATGGGTGAAATTTTACAATCCAAATTTGTGGGTGGCATTTTGAAGTTTAATTTTGGAAAAATATCATATAAAAACTATTGAACCCATGAACCCTCAATATAACATGTTAGGTAGTAGGGAGTTTGCATGTGTTGTGTTGTGTGTCATGCTTCCAACTTTTCTGGTCTTTAGTTATCATGAAGTTGTCATTGATAGTCTGATAGGGTAATTCATGTTTTTGGATAATAAAAAGGTTAAGGTGACATATTTATATTAGTTAATGAAAAAAAATATAATATACATGATTAGGTATGTGTTACAAAATAACTTTATTTGGCTTCCAGTTAAGAAGAAACTCAAAACGGCAGATGCAAGAAACTTAGCAATAGCAGAATATTATACTGCTAAAAAACAATGCTTAGATGCTAAAAAAGAGCATATTTTACTACAGAATGAAAAATTGAAATTAGAAATAAAAAAAATTATAGAAAAATAAGTTTTTAATAATAATAAAAAAAAACAGATAAATATTTCTGCAGTTTTATTCTTCTCACACACTGCATTATACATTACAAATACACATAATATATTGAGTAATACATAATATTGAGTAAAATAGTAATTCATGATGATATGAAAATACAAATTTGACTTTACAATGCCTATCTATATCTTTATTTTGAATGTTCCTAACCTAGCACATGTTACATTCTTTACACAATTTTTTACCAGAAGTTATATCACCCATAATCAAAAATATATATTCACTGAGTTTTTTAATTTAATCAATTAAATTACAATTGAAAAATTTAAAGAAATAATTAAATAATTTAAAAAAACACGCAGATCATTGCGAAAGCGGGCATTTTTACTTTAAAATTTTACAAAATTTTAGTAAATGTATTATTATTTATGATTGCATTGTCATCAGTCCTTGAGACATATAGTTTCAAGTTAATCAGATGTTTAGAAACCGGTAAAAATCATGCTCGAAGATTTCATTACATACATACAGCCCAAGCTTATAAAAGTATGTTAAAAAAAATGTCAGATAGTCCTTATATAAAATAATTAGTTATAAGGTCTGCTCGTGTTTGCACATCTTGTGCTTCACTATTTGGCATAATTTCTTCATTATTATTTGTAGGAGTTTCCAACTCAACTTCAGGAGGAACTTCTTCTGCATTATTATTCCTACAGATATTATGAAGTACTGCAGTGGCAATAATTATGGAATTGACAACTGGCAATGAAACCCGAAGTGTGAGTGCCACAACTGGAAATCTTCTTTTCCACACTCCAAATGTCCTAAAACATTTTGTTTAAAGCAATTACCCATTTGAACAAATATTAATTAATTTATAGGAATTGGTAACCTAAGGGAAAAAGTATGTATTTGTGCACAGAGAACACATCTGAACCACTCTTTAAATTAGTTGCCTGGCAAAAAAATTAACATGTGAATCTACATGTTAGTTATCTTAATTGTAGGTAAATAATACATAGAATACAATAATCATTGAATATTACCTTTCAATAGTATTTCTGGTCCTAATATGTGCTTCATTGTATCTATGTTCAGCTTCAGTAATAGGATTCAATAGTGGTGTAAGAAGATAGCTTCTATTTGGATATGCACTATCTCCAAGTAACCAGCGGCCATTAAACTGTCCTGCATCACACTGAGCTATAAAAACATTGAATTTTATATTAGTTATTCATAAATAAATTATAAATAACAAAATAATAATTTTATAACAAAAGTCTAAGTAAAACCACAACCTCTGAGAATAGAATTGTTAAAAATTGTTGCATCATGAGTGGAACCTGGCCAGCGAGCAACCACATTCATAAATTTTAAATCCGCATCACAGACTGCTTGGACATTTAATGAAAAGTATCCTTTTCGATTTCGAAATTCTTCACCAATTAATAAACCTGAAAAGTTTTATATTTATATTATTATTATACTTGCCTGCTTAAGCATTTGCAACAAATATATTTATTAACAATGAGAAAACAATTTTTGAATACTTTACATACAAGGAGACTGTATACGTATATGAGTGCAATCAATAGCTCCAAGAACTCTGGGAAATTCTGCGATTTCATAAAACTTTTCTGCACTTCTTTGATGCACAAAAATGTACTTATCATAGAAGTGAGCTATTGCACATGAAATGTCCCGGACTATTCTGCCTGCTGTTGATTTTGATACTCCCACAAAATCAGCAACGGAAATCAGCATTGTGCCTAATGCATAAAATCTTAATGTCAGTAGAAGTTGATGCAGTGGAGGGACTCCATGATTTCTGAAAAATTTAAGAGATGTTATTAAATAATTACTATACAATGCTTGAAGCTGCTTTTGCAAAAAAAATGTTTTATAAGTACTTAATTACTTCTAACTTACTTTGAAGAGGTAACGCGGACAACAGGCATAATTTCAGTTAACAAACAAGTTACCGCTGTTTTGGTTAACCTAAACCTAAAGGTAAACTCTGCATCATCTAAACTCTGCATGTAGTTCACTCTTTTAATTCTTCGTACAGAAGCACGTCGCCGCCGGAGTGACTGCTCGCCATCGTCACTGTCCGTGTCCGTATCCCAGTCTGATAGCTGAGCTAGGCTTTCCATATTATCACTGTCACTATCACTAGAACTGGAGAATACCGAATCCATTACGAAACAAATCTACAAATCGAGTCCTATATCTGACGAAAGTCTAAGATTAAGATTATAGATTGTTTTCACCGATCGATCGAAACGTCAAAAGCGAGAGATATGTTATTGACACGCTCAAACTGTCATTTTCGAACAGAGGTCTATCTGTAATCTATGATCTTTCCTCCCAAAGATAACTTGGTTTTAGAGATTGCAATTTCAATCCGCGGATTGGTTATTGGCACACTTAACTTGAAATCTGGATTACATTTCTGATCGAAAAACCAAAGATTTGAGATTAGATTGATTATGTAGTAAATATCCCGCTTAAGCCTTCAAAAATATGTAGCCCATATCACGACTTGTATGAGCTTATCTTTAACATTTATAAGGATGGATTCTGTCAAAATATTTTAACAGGCGTAGCGAACATTACAAAATTACCTTACCTTACCAAAATTACCTTTTTGTATTGTTCGAACATTTAAATTTATAATGCAAAATCTTCTAAGTATAGTTAATTAAGTTCCTTGATTTCAGGAAAAGAGAAATCTTTATGAAATTACTTCGCACAGCTAAAAGTTTGAGTTTCATGAAAATTAAATGCGCGGAAATTTTGAAATAGAAAAACTCTTAATAACGGTAATTAGTGGTGTCGCTAAGTAATTGCCAAGCTATTTTTATTATACTAGAATGATTTTAATGAGTTCAAAAGGGATAGATACATGTGATGATGATGTTGTATTTTTTACTTTTTATTATACATAGTTAATGGTTATTAATGTTAATGTTTTTGGGTTAATACTGCACTGTTTTAATATAATCTAAATATAGCAATATATATACAAGAATTTCCTATTGACATCAATGTGTACTCTCGCACACAAATACGCCAGTATTTGTTCAAAGATATAAGTTAAGTTTATTTTAGGAATAGGAAGAATATTTTTATAAAAATGACTTCACTATGTTTTATGCATTACCTACCTACCTTGGGCCGCAACAAAAGTTTCATTTGACGTATTTCGCGGTAAAAATTGCGTTGCACGTGGAAGACTGGATGAATGTGAAAAATTCATAATTAGGACCACGAAGCACGTCAAGAGTGGAGTGACCATAACTATTCTGAAAAAATTTTAGTGTACCTTAACAACAAAGTCATTCCAGATTTTTTATTTATTCCAGCGTAATAAAAATAAAATGCTATTTCTTGAGTAAAATAACACATATTAATTACACTTTTTAGCCTCAATACGTGTGATTTCATTTAATTGTAAATTATGTCAAGTGATTCGCATGTATGGATGTAAAGAGGATTTGAGCTAACACCAGAGCTAAAATAAACTTGTAAACTATAGGTAAATGCCTATCTAGGGCATTAGCAATCAACTTGGTTACACAACAACAATCAGACAAAGTGAATGCTTCAGCAGGAATAATCTGCCTTAGGCGTTTGTTTAAACAGCTCTTTGTACAGATGCATTAATACTGTTCCACTCTTGTACTGTTTTACTAAAACTGCTTTGAGAGATTTTATTATTATGTTACAATTTGTGATTTCAAATTGCTTGTTTGTGTCTACTAAAATAGTGGGTATCTTTTTAAGATAAGTGGAAATTTTAAATGCATAGGAGGTAGTCTACTTGCTCTAGCGCGAATGGAAGTACCTATCAAATAAGTATTCCTTTGTGAAGAAATTTTCTACATCGTTATGTACGTAGAAAAGAACAGAAGAAAATAATAAAACCGTTTTCTTATTTCGTTAATTTTCTCCAAGTCTACTATACTTATAATCTTCTTCTTTAATTAACTGTTGTATACAGATAAATTAAAAAACAAATGACACATATTCTTTAAGAATTTTTCTATTTAAAAAATAATGTGTAAAGATTCCATGAATGTGTTTCAAATAATAATTAAGTTGTAAGTAGGTAGCTACATGGAAAAGGTAGATACACATAAAAGAAGAAAATTGTAGGTAGATGCATCCACAGTCGGAACACAGACGTTACAGAACTCCTTCTAAGGCAAAATATGGGGCAACTTACTGGCTGCCTAGCTCTTATACGATACGAGTGAGCAAACTGCAAACGACTACATGCTAGGTGTGATGCAAAAATTGCGTTAAACACTTTGGAAAGCTTGAATTATTAATTAATTCCCTGCGATTCAATTACGAACTTTCAGGTGCCTCTCTGAATAGAATCTCTCCTGTAGATAGTGTAAAATTGACGCTCTAAAGCGACTTTCCTACAAAGACCTAAGCTACTTCAAGCCTCATTATGTCAGTGTTTGTCTGTTTATTGTTACTGTCTGTCCGTCTAAGCCGCTTGTCTCCACAATTATCCACGCGATGTTCTTTGGCAGATGTAAAGCTTATAGTTTTCCTGGAGAGCTCCATTGGTTCTAAATAGTTTGTACTATACTTTAAATTTGTAAAGAGTAAAATGGTAGATTTTTATTCAATGTCGGATAGTTTTGAACGCATACAGAAATATTGTTGATAGAGACATGCTCTAAGCCCTGTTTGAAAGACTCTTGCCCAGCACTGGGACGGGGACAAATTAATAATAATGAAAATGACGCTGACAATAGTGTTAAAAACGTTTCAATATCGAAAGCTGTACTACTTAATTATTGATAAACAATTAAGCTTCAGGTTTGTAAAATAGCCTGTCATCTACATATTTACAAGCAATGCGACGCACTCCTAAAGCTAAGTTCTTGTCCGTACGGACTCAAAGCTTACTCGTTTTCCATTGTACAAACTGAATTTTCCAGTACAATTAAACTAAGATTTACAAAGCACTTGAAAATGAGTTAAGATAACACAGTTAAGTTTACTTTGAAAATAAAAATTTAAGACTGCAACAATTGTTCGTTGTGGAAAGAAATTTACGGATAAATAAAAATATCCAGGTAATAAAAATTTAAACATCAATGATTCACTTGTCAGATAATATCTACTAGGGCTTTGAAGTAAGCAATTTCATAATATCTTCCCAAGTTGTTCAACATACTTTTCCGTAAACGCTAGAATTCACGTTACCTAATCTATTAAAACTTTAAAAAAAAATCACGCTGCTGTAACTTCGTTCTTCAACAAACATTTTCTGTCTTCGAGGAAGTGAATAATTTACTAGGAAATATCTCGTAGCTTCGGGTCTTGGCGTACACTGCATCCATAACGAATTGAATGAAAACATTCAACTATCAGTGGTTTGATAGAAAAACAAGGGATATATAAATATTTGACTATCGTTACCACAGTGAGCTAAGTAAGAGTAGTCAGGCCTCTAAATATTTGTTAATTGAAAAAAGCACGATTAATTTACGTATTTATACGAAGACACAAAATTCTGTAATGGTCTTGCACCACTGTTATTCGTTCATTAAAGTACAAAACAAAATATGTGAAAGAAATTGTTTCTCACTTCACTTACAGGTATTTGTGATTAATACTGGTTTTTTAGTGCTCACGATTATGCTTGGTGCTTATGACGCATTAGGCTGGGTGTCTATTTAAGCTCTGAGTGATTATTCAAGACACATCTCATTCCTTCCTCCGAAGAAACTACTTAGTATCGATTATGAATACGGGGGTTAATGTGGCTGTAATTTTACTCTATTCTACTGGTAAGCAGCAATGTCATTGATTGACATTGACCTTGTGGTACTGGTACGTAACTAGATCCGCCTATAACATTAATTACAGTGAACAATTGATATTAGCAGCAGAATAACTAAATGTATACAATATAACAGTCTTAGAGTAATCCATTTATTATAAGATGGTTGATAAGATGCGAGCAAGGATGAAGGAAAGTAATACAAGTAACAAGACAGATATTAAATTAATCCAAGTCAAAATCAAACATTATTTGTTTAGTTCAAGACAACTTCCAGAATATTGGGCCACAGATAAAGCGTTTAAAGATTATTAAAAATACAAAAGATAATGTGAGAAACAAACATAATTTTATAGCAGTTTTTAAATAAATTACACCTGGGTCCACATTGTGTAAATGTGGCTAGTGCATTGGTGCGTGGGACAGCAATTTGTAGCGGCCGGGGCCCACTGGAAATTAATAGTGACGCCGATTGAGCGTGTACACTAATTTCTACCAGACACGGCCGTTCCGTCTTTTAACCGCAATCCATTTGTTGGATTTCGACAAAAAAGAGAATATTTGTTTGGATGTTCTTTTGAATTTATCTCATTTTTTTTCACCTCTAGTTAACCCTAAAAACTTCTTCTGCCTCACATAGAGTTACAGATTGAAATCTTAACAAACTCTCAAGTGGGATCAAATTAGACACTGTGCTAAATACGATTAAAATTGGCTTGGGGTTCATCGCAGCTAAACATCGTGACACGAATTTTTTACGTATTATGACGTAGGTATTCTTTGGAAGTGTTCTCTAAATGATAAAAGTTGACGATTGTGTTTACAACGCCTTTTAAATATTCATCCACACCCCTAAGTATAGTTAAATGCCTAACGAACTAATTTCTTTTAATCAAATGTGGCCAATTGCTATAAATTTCATTGTCATAATAAAATAATTACCACCAAAAACAACATGAAGTAAAATTTGTGATAATAGATCTTCGGCAACAGAATTATATTACAAAGCTTATTCAAGTATGCAATCCTTTATTGGTGCTCCACGAAATGAAGGTCTGTGTTCCTGAAAGGCAAGATTACGAGATTAATCAAATTACACCTCACTAACTCGCTGATCCCGAAGAGCTCATTGTGAATAAGACGTAGGCGTTCCTATTGTTTGTGTAATACTTGTAGTGCTGTTTGTTCCCGCTCTAATGAAGTTTCGATTAAGAGTTCTTGTACAGAGAGCAGAACAAACAAAGAGTGACATGCAAATTATTTGGAGATTTGTTAATAACGTGCCTTTCTTTAAGTGAAATAAGATATACTAGTAGGTACTTTATCTACGATAGAAGATGCTTTTAAAAGACTTTAACAGGAGGCTTTCAGATTATTATGATTTCCCTCAAAA
This sequence comes from Ernsta delagoae, assembly GCA_018230765.1. Taxonomy (NCBI): domain Eukaryota; kingdom Metazoa; phylum Arthropoda; class Insecta; order Lepidoptera; family Hesperiidae; genus Ernsta; species Ernsta delagoae. The sequence continues at coordinate 9,231 of DWBH01001087.1, forward strand.
TATGTCAAAAATAAAATACCGTTTCGTTACAAGTCTCTTATATCGTCTAAATCTTTATCCAGGTATGTAATGTAAATAATCCGAAATTTGAGTTACTTTGCTGCAAAAATTCTTTTGTATTTCCATATCAGCGCTAAGAAGTGGAAAATCCGGACGAATCGTGAGAGAAGATAGAGAGTAGTGCGACATGTACGGCTTAACCCTTATCCTCAGTCTATCGATTCGACACCAAAACCGATTCCGCGTTTGTACTCGAATAGATTTTATCTAATGGCATCGTTGATTCTACATACAATTTTGGACGAAACGACCAAAGGATTTTCAATAGTCATATCGTCAAGTGTAACGTAATGAATATAATTTTTGATGGAGGCGCAGCAAAAGGTCTTGCAGGTTCTCTGATGTTGTTTTTTATCGATATCTGTTTTGTTTTCTGAATTATCACAGTATTTATCAATTTTTCAGAGTAATTATTATTATGTGATTTAGTGATTATGCCGGTGCGTCGGCTTAGAGAGATTTGGGCCGATTCCAAATTATTTCTTTCACTATCACGAAAATTATAACAGACGAAGTTATACGGATGATAAATCTAATCAAACCTATCCTTATCCGTCGATTGAACACCAAAATCAATATCGCCTTTGCATTCGTGCGAAGTGATTAAATTGTATGGATTTATTGTGAATTCAGTCCTTGGACTGTTGGGTTGTGAGCGGTCGGGATGGCACGCACGGAGTAGGTATTAATGTCAATTCCAATAACTGTGTAGCTGTCTGTACCTTTGATTGATTTCACCGCTTGTCTGCCTGGTTAGGTTGGTTTGTTATGAACAGTTATTTGGAAATGTAAATTTTTCTTGGCTCTACTTTTACTGTTTACTGTTTATAAAAGAATGCTTAATGATATCTAGAGCAACAGCAATAATCAATAACATGAAGTTTTTGATTACTATAGAGTGATCAGTGCTTACTTATTGTTTTGACGTAGAGCTTTCTTGTTTTGTAGATAAATTAAACAATTAGCTTACTGATATCATCAGTAATACAAAGTTGCTTTTCTTT
>DWBH01001088.1:0-10293 GCA_018230765.1 Ernsta delagoae
TTGGTGGGATTATTTTTAACTTTTTAGTTCGATATTCTTTAAAAGCGTGTTTTTCAGTTTTTTTTAAACTATATTTATATTATTAGATACTTCCTCTAAAACAGGGAGTTTTACGTAGGTGGGTTCAAGCTGAGTCAAGAGCCCTCTCGGAGGCAAGAGGCTAAGTGCCATTTTGTTAGCTAAAGAGCTGTTTGTCAGCGGATAGGCTGTCTTCTATTTTTTATCTCATTTGTCTTTACACCCGGACTAATTGCTAGACGTTTTCAATTGTGAGATTTGAACAATAACAGTTTTCATGTGTGCTCTGTTGGTTTAGTGTTAATAGGGCGAGGCAAGCCTATAGTTATTTGCAGAGTCGGACTGGAAATGTTCAAGTGGTGATTGCCAGAGATAGTATCTACCTATCTGGTATACCTATCTGAAAATTTCCATACGATATATCATACAACAGTGAGTCAAAATTAAAGCAACTATAGTAGACACATATGAAGGTACAAGTTTTATATCTACCTGTAAATAAATACAAATAGTAGTGATTTACCAGGCTCGCATAAAAGGTGACAAGTTGCCGATTGTCTTAGCCAAGAATCGTTCTATTTTAATACCACTGTTATCTTATCACGCAGTTCCGTCACATCGTACCCTTGTTGCGTGTCTGCAAGACACCAAATTTGATAGGGGGGCTTTGCCGGTGTCGTATTTCAGATAAGCCTACTTAATATCCCGATAAACTGAAATAAGCCTTGTATAAGAAATTATGCTGGGTAGAAAGACAAGTGGCTTAGTTTTGGCAATGAGGCAACTAATTGCCTTAATTATGTAGCACAGTCTGTTAATGTTAAGATGAACATAGTTAAAACCTAGCAGCGACTTGGCCAGACCTCTTCCGGGTATAGTAAAATATGGAAATATCCATTCAATTTCCGTGTATCCTGTTCTGGAGTCAACCTAAAGACTGTCTTAACCTAGTATTTTTCGATCCAAGCTACCCAATTCCGTCAATCCATATTACTTTTGAATTTTGATTCTGTTGATCACATGCAATGCTCGCATGGAATGGTACTAGAAGTTCAAACACAACAAAAAACGTTATCTAATTTGTTATTTGCACGTTACCCTGCGTAAGCTTTGGAAAAGTGTAATAAAAATCATTTTGTTGTAAAAAGTGCAATAGGGTGTGGATAGATACTATGGACTGCTATCTAGCTAAGTATTAACCCAACGTTCCATAAAATGATATTGAACATACTTTTTAAGACACTTAAATATCTGTAGCTTACATTATAATATTATACTATTTTCCATTAATTTTATGTTGTAAAAATGTTTTTGAGAATTTTAAAAATCTTTTAAAGAAGATAAGTTACCTATATACATTTAATACCTTTTTAGTTTCATTTTCAGTTAAGTTGCCAGTCCATTTCATTATTTTATTTTTAAGGACTCAAATAATACTATAATTTCCTTCAGATACCTAAATCCAAAGTGATAATTAAGGATAGCTAAATTAATAGGGGATTACGGTTTACTGAGGTTTTAAATAAATTAATTTTAGGTGGGTGTGGGTACTTAATAAAAGCTTAGGTATAATAAGGTATGTGTCGCCATTTCTGTGTGTAAAATATAATAACCTTTTTTATTTTCCTAGCAAAATTTCTGTTACCAAACTAAATATTTATATTTGTACAAAGAATACGACAATAAAGCTCATAAAACGCAAATTTTTACTTTGTTGTATTGTCATATAGGTATGTTCATCTACCTACTTATCGTTACTTTGGTGGTGACAGATTTGTTAAATTCCATAAAATCGAGCTCTAACCTCTAGATCAATAGTTAGGTACTTCTATTATTACGTGATGGGATTTCTGCTAAAATCGCTAAGTCAGAAACTGTTCTCTTACATTTCTTATTTAACGCACTAATATATCACGGTTAAGACGCAACCTCCAAAAATACCTGCGTATCATCAACGAAAATTAGTAGAAGTCTTTGTATGAAATATTAACCGTATTAATTACGGCGATCACAAAAGAGTAGCGGAGTAAGCTTTCGAGGACGGCTCAGATCTTAATGATCATGTGATCTCACTCGCGGGGGATTCGCTAAATCGGCACAATTACCTGTCTTAATGGCTTTATGCTTTTGTAAACGTATATTATGTACTTACCTTAGTAGGTACTGGCTTGTGTTTTTGGTATTACGATATTTTCTTCCCAATAATTAAATTTGTGGTAAGCTGCCAGCGTTCTTTGTATCTATTAAACCACATGATAGAGTATTCTATGTCATATATATAACATAATAATACATAACATGTCTAAATTGTATTGCTTTAATCTTCAGTAGATTCAATTTAATAGATGTTTTTCGACCTAGGCAGGCTTTCAACGTTGTTTTTCAGAATCATAAGAAAACATTTTTCGGTCAATATCATCGTCTATTCAAAATGTTTTGTTTTGTAAGTTGGAAATACATTGTAAGATGAAAGTATATTCAGAATCCAACATTTTTTTGCCCATATTATAGGTAAGTCACATTGTCAAGTCTACTTGGTAATATAATGTTATCTCATGGGAAGCCGTACATAATCATTTTAGGCAAAATTTCATCGCTGAACGATATCACTATTTCAAAAAGGGTCTCGTACACCTGAAGGGCTTTCAAGGAAGCGTATAATTTCATATGCCTTTCATATCATAACGAGATAGAGTAATACACTCGATAGTAGAATGGAAAAATACCTTGATAATGCCTACTGTTCCTTAGTATTATATTATTTTTACTTACCTACTATCCTAAAATACGTCTCGAGCATCATATACTTCATATATCCTACTATACCATCATACATACGTATTTAAAATTCATTCTGATATTGAATAACAGAGATATACATAGGTGTAAGTAATGTTTAGTTTCAGATATACGGACATTATTTTAGATAAGTTAAAAAATGTCCAAAAACGTTTCACTGTAGCGTTTTAAGCGTAAATAAATAACATTCGAAATATTCACTGGACAATCACATAAATTTTGTGCAAATACACGTGGCTACTGAGATGGAAAATTAAGTCCGATTGCATTTTGCAGGCGGGACGCGAGCTGTAAATGAAATAAATGTTGAACTATTTAAAATTTCCACTTTTTCACCGAATTTAGCGAGAACCTCGTAATTTTAATCGGAAATGCAAACGGTGGTGCGCCACGGAGGGTATTTTTATGTGTGTAATCTAGAGAGTGAGTGTCAGAAGGTCGTCCGGGGTACGTGCGGTTCGCGTGCGGCGCGCTGCGTGACCGCCGGCCGTAGATCACAGTTCTTAAGAGATACGCCACGAACGACATTTTTTTCACACGAACCGCTCTTTAACTAGCAAGTGGGTGCGAGCATTTCTCTTCCTATGTGGCGAAGTAGCGTCGTCATAAACAACGTCTGCTATAGGCGGCGCAATTTTAAACGCTTTGCTATCAGCCTATATAATGTCGTTAGAATTTGAGTTGCCAAAAAATTTGGTAGGTTCTTATAGCAAAAAAGAAGATTAATTGGGTGACATAAAATTGCAATTAGATTTGTTACGTAAATATTGTAATGCAGCAGAAATAGTACTTAATAGGCAACTTACAGAAATTCTCCAATTCTGCATGAGTTATTGTTGAAATATTGAGGTCCGCAAAATTAGTTTTAATTACCTACATTCCTAAAATAAAGTTTTATTATACAATACAAAATTTTAGGCATAAACTGATGAACAAGTACATTACTATATCTAACGCTTTCAATAGCACGAAATTGAACAATCAGTGAAGTAATATTCCGTCCTTTGTATTGGCGCCGTGTGCGACGAATTGCGAAGTTGTGTAGTTTTTTGCTTAGGTAAAGTATATTGTATCTCAGAGGGTCATCTAAATGGAATCCTTATGTCCATTTATATTTCAAATATCTACTTACAAAATTATCTACATTGAAGATGTTCTCATATTATTACATTACCTACAGAACATTATGTATGGTTCATATTATTATGTAGAATATGACACATTCTACACACGTAACAATCCAAGTAATGAAAAATTAATAGAGATCAATAAACCAAACCTTTAACCAGTTTTTAAAAGATTAATCAACATCTTTTTCAACTAACAAATATAATAATATTTATTACCTACTTACAATAGTTAAGAACCCAGGTCCTTTGAAAACGTAAACCTGCATCAAAACAGTAGATAAAGTTCTTTAATAAAGTTGCCAAATGACTAAAAACAAGGAAATGCTTTTAATAGATTGGCGTTTCAATATAAAACAAGATTACCTATATATTTTGTGCGCCAGGTATTATATAAGTAGGTATTGTATGCCATTTCGTTATTAGTTTGCTTTAAAGCTACTCTGTGAAAGAAATATACTTTATTTTCCGGTTTAGATCCCTCGGTAGGTACTATACAGACAGAAATGTCTTTTTGTACTCGTAAGCTTATTGAGACGGAGAGAGAGACGGTGTATATGTACATATATGTGTGCTTTTATCCTATATTTAGAAATATAATATGTTTTATCCTGTATTCCTCCAAAATTTCATACATTTTCAACGTACCTACATACTTAATTCGTATTGCTCTTGTTCTGAGTAAAGTAGATTAGATAGCATTAGCAGTTCTTTCTATAGGTAGTAGATACAACCTTAATAATTGGCTTTGACTATTATAATAATCTTTGACTATTATCACATTCATACATATTATCACCTCTCATGTACAGATAGACTTGTGCATATAAACAATATTCATTTTGATTCAGTTTTATTCTAACTACTTATAGATTAAAATATGTATTGTCAATTTCATTCATTTCACTGTTCTTGTATTAAATATTTTTAAATGCGCAGTTAGTATTTTTTAAATTACTTTACAGCTAGTACCTAAACTAATGGAAGTGGATCTCTTACTTTTCTAAGCCTCTCAGAAAATACACAGCTTTCAATTTGTTAATGTCCTCTATGCGAGGTAATACTTTTGTTTTTCTCGATTTCTGATGAGATTGAGTAATTTAAAATAGTTTTGGTTAATGGTATTAATTCTAGCAAGCTAAATATTGGTTATTTTTCCTTTTAATTGTGTAATTTGCCATTTTTAGTTAGTATTAGCTTAATGGATAACAAAGAATGCATCAGTATTAAACTAGGCCTAATTTCAAGTCCACATTCTAACGAATCTTTCTTCATGAGGCAACCAGCAATTAAATCCAAACTTTCACAATGTTGCAAGAACTTACTGAGCTGAAACTAGTGCCGTGTTTCCCAAAAGCCATCTTATCGCTGGTAACCCCAACATATCGTATCCACTAGCTAATAACAATCGGAAACGAGTAGTAGAATTACGAGGGCAGTTCGGACCGGTATTGCTTTCCGTGCAAACAAAGATGCAATAAACCTTACCAAGACGAGCGACTGTAATGCTCCTCTTATACCACCGTCGAGGCTAGTTATGTTCACTTACACGCAGTCCCAAAGTTTCGTTGTGTCACCCTCTAACGTTGATGATTGACATTAAGAGTAGGTACCTACAAGTGAAAGGTAATATTACATTATACGGCTTCCATGATAATCTGTTTCATTCGTTCTAAATCTTAAGGGAAGAATCTCTTGTCGTTAGCCTGTCAAAGATAAATGATGAACAGCCAGAGATGAATTTATCACCGCATGATGATGAGTCAAGAAAATATGATTCAAATTGAATTGTCCTTCATAGTAAATTAAAATAGTGATTGAATAAGTTAAATTATTTATAATATCGCGAGAAAAAATTACACTCTTTCATCGGCTGAATGGCTGAAAGCCAAAGAAATTATTATGAAATTAAAAGTAATACTTAAGGCAGCTATTTGCTTAGCCAATCCCATTCTACGTGCTATCGGGTGTTCGATTCACAGCCGAGCAAGCCTAAACCAGACCGGACGATGATGTGGATCAACCTTTACGCTGTACCATCTTAATAGTGCTGTTATCCAACGGGCGGGTCTACACCATGTCGCTTTGTGAACGTCTTTAGCCTTTGTTCGACCGACTGCATTTTATTTCAACGTTATAAAGATATTGACACTACTCTATCGCAGATACTAGCGTGTTTGACGATTGTACGCGATATTGAATTGTATTGTAGGGTTGAGAGATTTTCTGATATTACTTGATGGCTCTTTCTATATTGAACCTTCAGTCGGTATCAGTGAAAGGTCTTTGTAACATACATGTCGATGAAATGTATTATTTGGATTCCAAATAAAATTTATTTTCGTTTCTGATTTCAAAATTTTGTGTTACGTTACAAAATAAATTTACTTGCTTTGAATAATGTAATAAAAACATACCTACTTTGGCAGGTACACTCGAAAATGTGATCACAAATACCTCTCTAAGTACTAATATTTGCTATACAGTAATCGCTATTTACTTAGGGAAATGGCGTAGGATCATTTAATTCCATCTCCTGCAACAAGTTGCAACAGCGCTAACCGCTAACCACAAACCAAAAAAAAAGAAATATACTTAACAGAAGTCCGCCTTCAATAGCTACCGACATTTTACGTTTTACTTATTCATAGGAGAAAGCGAACTAAAACGGACTGAAGCTACTTGAAAAATACGTGACTACCGAAGTCTTAATATTGTATAAGCTGTCCAGATACGAGAGCACAAACTTGAGTTGCATTATGTACATAGTGAAGCGATCGATTTTAAGAATTTGCCGCATTGTGAATTGTGGTATTATAGTGTAGCTAGTAAATCTCAGTTTTAGTATTTTTATGGATTATCTGATGGTTTCTGTCTGGTGATATGCTGGTGGTAGTGTCGCAATCGCAATACATTGAATAAAATCTAATCCGGCATTGAAAAGATTTCATTTTCATTAAGCACTTAGTGTGCAAAGACTAAGGATGGCAGAGCTTATAACACCAATTTATTTTGGTATGAGATTTTAGATTTGTATGATTTTTAGATTATATTACCTGCAAAAGTTGATAAAAAATTGCATTAGGTATTTACTTAATATTTATGAACGAGCCTATGTGCCAGGTTTATTTTAATTCTACTACCGTACCGTCAAAAATAAAAGTTTACAGAACACGTTAACCGAAAGTGCTGAAACTATTCAAATTCACGAGCAATATTCAAATTATCCATTAGTTCGTTAAATAATTATTCAAATTCTCGCTTTGCCTGTAGTAGATTTCGTTTATAAAATCGTACTTATTTGTATTTGAACGAATCGCGGCAGGTGAATATCAATTTCGACGTGAATGTAAAACGAAACATAAACCAAATCCCATTATACTAATTGATTATTTTCCAATTTGTTAGAGCGTTAATCTGGTCGACGGATTAGTTTGTAGTAGTGAAATTAAATTATTTGTTTTCGTCTATTTCAAAAGGTTTATTTTACTATTTGATAAATTGTTTTCTGAAAATAATTACAGGCTTCTATAAACCACGGGCTCAGTGTTGTAGTTTGTAGTTGCGTGTAATCTCTCTTTAACTGTCTGGAACAGCTACTATTTTTTAGTAGAAAACCATTAATACGAGTATCTACGCTATTCGTATTTTAATTGAAAACGTTAATTCTATATTTTTGACCGACTTGATAGTTATTCTATTAGTATTTTTGAAATCCTCGAAGAAGTGTTCGTTTTATTTTTGAATATTAAATAAAATTACTTGATATTGAAATAGAAAAGATTCTACATTTACACTTAGTTACAATTATTTACATTTGCACTTAGTGAAATTCCTGAACATCATAACGTACAGGCCCATAGGATAGGGACCTACCTACATGATCAGATCATGAAACCAATGTCAAAAGAAGAAAAAAAAATAATGATAAAAAACATGACGTACCTTCATGTACCATTTTAAAGTACCTATCATACATTGCGTACATATCTTAAATATATTACATACCTTTTTAAAATTAATAGAAGTGAATTTAAAGCTAATCCCTTCCATCGTTAAATTCCTAAGTTCCTAAATAAGTATTTTGGGCTTAGGAACTTAGGCAAGCGGACACGTCCCCGCCCACAACATGTTGACATAAGAAAACCCATTACTGTGGCGATGTTTCAGATTTACGACTGTTTGCAGTTCCGGCCCAGGCCCTCCCTTCAACTTGTTATTTTCCTTTATCTGGTTTTTAATTAGAGAATTTTATTTGTTACCAATTTACCATTTGTTTCGCTCAACACTGTTGAATTTTTTAATCTTGATCAATACTGATATAGCTGTTACAGATCTAAGTCTAAACATTATTATTCTAACCTGTACCTACATAAAATATGGTATGGTAAGAAAAACCAGATTATATGGTACCTTTTAATAAGAGCAAGAGAAGCCATAATAACTACCTATTTCAAGAACTTTGTTAGCACTTGGTAGGCTAAAATGCTACAGGCATTTGTAACTTTTAGTCGCCCACCGTTAGGCTCGAGTTTCTTTCTACAACTAGGGGAAATAAACCACAACCAGTCATTTACGTATTTTCAATGGAATAAATTACAAACAGTTCCACAGAATGAATTCCATGAAATGTGTTTATTTACTTAGGTAGTAGTATCTCGTAAAATCAAAGCCCAAAAGTCTAATAAATTGGATCCCTTGCGTGTTACAAAAATATAAAATGTAACACCTCCCTTAGACATTTATTTTCGTTAGTTACTGTAGGTAGCCTCTCCTTATTAGCGCAGATAGAAGAAAGACACGCCAGGCAATAAGTGTTGATAACGAAATAGTGATTTCGTGCCAGCAAAATTAAATATTGTTTAACGATAATGTAATGCTTTTTGGGAAGTGTTAATTTGCCAATGAGTTGTAATTAGTCTAGTGCCGTTAATATTGTTTATTATTAAGGCAGGTTGTAATGTTAAGGTAGTGTTTGTGTTTTAAACTCAAATTCAAAAGGTTTTATGCATGATAATTGAGGTATTAACATATACTTGATAATTGTCAATTTGAAATAATACGAGTTCATCGGCCTTCGGCGGCATTCGGTGTATACCGACCGAAAAAAGACTCTCAAAACTCCTTTAGGATTAAATATTATAAAACTATATTTTTAGTCTTTGCAGAAGGTACAGCAATTATCAAAAAGTTTTAATATCTCCATATAAAATATTTCAGTATTGAATACAACAAATTTTTGCTCCTAAACCATTACCCATCGGGAAAACAACGCATATCGTTCTGTGTACTTCACAAATAAATCAACAGAATTGGCGGCAAATTTCAAAAGTTTGTGATTTATCATAATCTGGATTACCATTTGTTGAACGAGTGGTCCATTATTCTATGTCAAAGACACGGTAAGGGTGCGTGCAAGCAAAAAAAGATTTCTGAAAAACGTGAAAATCATATATAAGAAATCAATAAGAATAACTAAGTTGGACGGCCTTCAACGAAAAGGAAAATGCTTGGTATTGAAAGGAGTGAATTGAGTATAAGATAGTGAGTTTCTATAAATAATTAGCTACTTACTGCTTACGTTATATAATATATATAGGTCATAATTTTATCTGTGTTTACAATATTTAATTAATTAATAACGTTTAGTTTTAAACACAGAATAAATGTGAAATGATTAGGTAACTGGTAAGTCGCAGTTTATTCGTTTGAAAAACATTTATATTTAGAGACAGTTAGCAAATTCATTACCTAAGGAACTTCGCTGAAGATGTTCTGATGTGCGAGGTTCGTTCGGTGCAATACAAAAGTGTGTGCTTTACTTCGAATGAATATGTGGGTTAATTATTATTGCTATTTAAATAAAAAATCGTAGTTACTTCTCGAACAGGCTAACCGCCACTGGTAACACCTAAAAGTGAAAAGTTTACTCATGGGATTCATTACAGAACGGGTTTACGAGGCGAATAATAGACGAGTGAGATTTCCCAAAGGTAAAGCATATTTTAAGGCCTAACTTTTACTGAGGCTACTTTTTACTGTAACTAAAACTGCAGTTCAACCTCATTTTTATGAAGACAATTGACCTGGAAAACGGTTTACGTTATTTGACTTTATGAAAGGAGAAATATTCAGTCTGTATTTTATATTTGCTTTCCTAGCGCTTTACATAATTATATCTTAATCAAAAAAATTATTAGGAACGTATTTTATTCAATAAAATATAATGATATTACAAATACCAACAATCCAACATATTAAATAGGCAACATAAATTTGCGGTAAGTTTATACTTACCATAAAGCTTATACTTTAAAATATCGTCGTTCGACACCGACCGACATTAATA
>DWBH01001089.1:0-10292 GCA_018230765.1 Ernsta delagoae
CACGATGAACCAGTCAACGCTGGCTATTTGAACTCTCCTCCCGTACGTCACTTGGTACAAGCTTCCTAACTGCGGCACAGGTATTAAATTGGCGCACTCCTTTGCACTGTTTCATACACTGTCCGGTTTTAGGGTATGTCCGGGCTTAGGGGACTTCCCCCTAATGCAAAGCGTTATGTAGAAATACCCTTTATTAATGTCAAATATGAAATAGAGGAATTTGGAATTGGAACATTATGGCAGATTATGCTTCAAACAAGCCTTCTTCGGTTGTAAGGTGAGAAGCAGTTTATAATAAGGTTGCAGTCAGCATTATCTAATGAGGATAATTAGGTTCCCCTCCCCAAGGCTGCTGGATGGATGGAGCTCCCTGCAATCTCCGTTATCTATCTGTATTCTTGGTTACACTACTCGCTGAGGTGATACAGGGCTATTATCTAACTTACGCGCAACGCTCCACGCGTCCCGTTTCCAGGTGGCAGGGTAACATTATCAGGTGTGTCATTGCATTCTCTCTTCACCGGAGTCGGCCACCTCAGCGCATTCTCTGTTACACTGCTTGCTGAGGAGAGGATAGGGAAGGATATACATTACCTAGCACAGGCGCACCGCTCCACGCCCTCGCTCACGCTGTACACGCTGCCGCGACGCATCCGGTTCCCAGGCGGCGGGGCGGCGGCGTCAGGCGCGCCGTCTCCGCATCCTCTCTCCACCGGCGTCGGCCACCTCACCGCATTCTCCGTTACACCGCTCGCTATTGAATGCTTGCTGATTGTGACGTTACTCTCATTTTGTTCCTTTATCTGCAACAAAACAAGATATCATTTTAATAAAAGTTAATTTTATAAACTTGACTCTGTGATTACCAAAATGTTGTAAGTATATTGTAGGGCAAAATACGTGTTAAAGTAATTGGCTACCTAATTAGATAATACCTACCACTATTTAAGACTATTGAAAATTTTTCAATGAATTTCTATTACCTTAGCACTTGAATATTGATAGAAATTTGGCTGGATGAGTAAGATTAAAATTCAATGTCCATAATTATAGTCGCTCTTCGTACACTTATACGTTCTTTAGTTAAGTGTGGGATGTCCGCTTAAGTGTGCAATTTGCATTCAATGCAACCCGTCGCAAAATGAATTAAGACGATGGGAGCTAGTAGGTCGGGAATATGAAACGTCTAAAGATTTATAAAATGTGTAATAATGTATATTGGTAGATTGAGGTAATTAGGTACCTTATAACGAAATTAAAGTAGCAATAAAATTATTGTTCATTGTATTTTATTTTGGTTTCGAAGCTGTCGTTATTAAATATCTAGGTAGGTATATCTATCTTCTTGCTTGATGTGAAGCAGAAAATTTTAAATGTAGAAAACGAGTCGAAATTTTTACACGAAAGGCAATTTTGATAACTTAAATAAGAGGCGGAAACTCGGTAATTTTTAACTCAAATTACTCGAGCCTTGAAATAACTTTCAGAAGACATCGGCACCTTAGATAGCTTAGTTGAAAAGACGTCAGACGTCAGCACTTCTAAAACTTTTTAATAACCGGAATACTCCATTAAATTATTGTGGAATAATACATAATAATGAAACGAAAATTTAACTTTTTGACTTTGACGTATCTAATAAACGGCAAGTTGTTACGTCCAACGAAGCCGTAGGGTATAATAAGCTTTTAACATAAATTAAACTATAATGGCGATACGTGGTTGAAAAAATGTATAAAAAGTGTTACTAACACAAGGCTGGTATAAAAGGAAAATGTAAACAAAAAATAAAAACAAACAAAAATAACTCACATTTTCTACCCATTTTTGTCTATAGTACAGAGAACAAGATTTGTTTGTTTCAAAACGTGCAACTCACGTCATGCCAGTGCATCACAATTTGCATATTTAATTCAGTAAGCATACAGAATATACACGTACATGCAGCTCCACAAATGTTAATGTGACAGGCGAGGTGTCCGTATTTTGCGAGTATTTTACCATTTTATGTTGATATTTTAATTTCATGCACACCATCTGTTTATTTATCTCGTGCATAATCTAAAATCCAATTTAAATGACCAAACACTGAGTTGAATCGTAAATGTACTTTTACGGAACGTATTCGTGTGAGTTAATGACTTGAATAAAAATTATAAAATACACTTGTATAAAAATAATTGTATAAACAAATACCTACATAAATGAACTCCATTTATGACCTTAGTAACCTAGTTCATTTATAATATGACTATATAATAATATAACCAAATGTGTTATAATAAACATATAACTTATATTATATACATGTATGAATAACTCAGCAATATGGAATATGATAATCTCTAAAATTTCATTAACAATTCACGTTAAAAATGAAATATAAATCAGTAGGTTCAAAGATAATATGATAGTGTCGTAAAAGTAGGTAGGTAAAACATTTGATAAGGTCAGACTAGTGTGAGGAAAGATTAGGCGACGACGCTAATCTCTGGACGAAGGAATTAGCGGGCGTGTACATTGAGATAATTAATTGGTCCAGAGCCTTCAGGTCTCGGTTTCAGACATCTGGACACTCGCTAATTTATTGCGGTCATTACTCAAAGAGGCGACGCCAGCGTGACTGCGAAACTACCGTGAAGTTCCACGGTCCTCGTGTCAACTGGACACATTTATTTTCGTGCTCTCTTCACAATAACAGGTTTCATTTCCAACCTGTAATACAAGACTTGTAAATTTTCTCTGTACCACCGCAATGGGAAATCAGTATAGTTTATTACAAAGCAATCTTTTTTCAGGAGTAAGCATGAAATTGTTTGAGACCAAAGACTTCAGTATTAATTAGGATGTAAGTTCTTGCTTTTTTTTTAACTATTACGAGAGTGATATTTATTATTATCCCCAGTGGCAATGCGCACAGAAATAATCCCATGATTTATTAAGGAAAATTCTATAGAGTTTGACTGGAATCTGATTCGAGGTGGGGGGACTGAACTTGATGAAGGACATGCGCAGTGCAAAGTTCCCAACTTAATGGTTTCCTCCTCCCAGATGTAGGGGATAAAAAAGTAAGATGAGATTTTTTAGGGGTGACTTGACTTACCTTAGATTTTTTAACTAATCATACTACTCATAATATGTATTTATTATATTGAAATTGTATTGATCTATAGTTTAAATGATCCTGTATAAATTAGGATTTATATTTTAGACAAGTAAAATATGTAGGTACGTATTTTTGATTCTTCTATTAGTCTTAACATTTATTGATTACACAATAAATTCCTACGACCGAGAGAGGAAAGACGATATTAATATAACTGTATATTTTTGGTAACGATCACGTACAGGTTATTTATCCGTAGAACGTGGATCACAATCCATTTATAATACCTTTCCGTAAATCGAAGAGCGACGAAGGCGGCGATGTATGTTACATTAACAATGTTTCTCAAACTAAAGCGCAAACATAAATATCACTCGTAAATAACAGTCGCAGTGGAAGCACAATCATCTATTATTGACAGAGATTATTTGACAGACGACAAAATGAATTGTGGGAATTTCTTGGAAGTATTGTTGCAAGAAGAAAGTGATGAAATTTTATACACAATTACAGTGTTATCACTCTTTATTTCATATTTCATACTTATGTTCCATCGTCATTATTTGGATAATATTGCAAGACTTTAATGAGAAAAGCATAAGAGAGTGTTCTGGTATTATGAACTATTTAATGACACTTAGTTTTAAAATAATAATAACCGCTCATATGGGAGGTGTGAATGTAACAAATTATTCAATATTACATCGGTTTTTATTTCGTCACTAACAAAGGATGCCCCAAAAATTGGAGAAACGCCAGTAACGAGATTTTGTTAACATAATATGCTGCGCACCTGTGGGGTTTATTTTCAATAGAATCTTATTCGTTCAATTCATGCTAGACCATTTACCATTATGTATATATCAATACAGTAGGTACCTACCTATTAATGCGACTACTGTCACATACTGTAGGTACCTACATACCAAACTAAATGAGCGTAGGGGCCATTCTGTCATCTTTTTCTCTTTCAATGTCGTCGTTCAGGTCAATATTTATTCACAGTATTGATTATTACAAAAATAGAAGTCCACAAGAGACAAGTAGCTACAAAAGGAAATTGGAATTATTCTAGTACGTTTATGTTGATATCTTTCTTTTATTAATTAACACGTATCGCAGCGGCACACCTATTTATTATTTCTGCTAGAGGTGTGAGATATTTCAATCGAAGGCGTAACCGTCCCGCCCTAGTTGAACAATAGCCGCGGTCTTAGAATATGCTCTCACGAACTGGTTATATGCAAGTTTATCGAATTCAAATGTCACTTACATGATTTGTTACGATTGCATTCCGTGAGATGTACTAAACTAAATATGTTAATTGTATTTTTTTTAATTTCCGCTCTCGAATTGGTTAGGTAAGTATAGTAGACATAAAAAAATCACGGCTGCCATTGACTTCGAAAGCTAAAATTAGTAGTAAAATTCTTGTTATGAATTTAGTACCTAAGTGTAAATATTTGACAAAGTGAAACCAATTTGTACCTTGTACCTAGAAATACGGACACTAATTTGAAACAGCCTAAGTTAATCTTATTCATATTTCCAAAGTAAAATTACGAACGAAAAATCTCATTTAAATAAAGTGTACTGTAGATTTTCTTTCTTGAGCTACTATTTACCCCAAGTTTCAAACTGGTTTCTTTATTTAAAAAGTAAATTTAACTACTGAGTAACGTAAATTGTAAGTAATTACACTTCAACTGTTAATGTGTTCCCAAGAGTTTTTTATATGATTGGATTATCCATTTACTATACTTAGATATTTAATATTAAAATTACATACAATATGAAGAGTACCTATCTTAATGATTTTACTAGAAGAGAAACAGATAAATTTCTCTTAAATTTGTTAATATTTTTAAGAAGAAATACCTACTTACCTACTTATAGATGCATTTTTGTGGTCAATGTTACATAGGCAACTTTATACATAAAATTTTATACCTAAGTACCTACCATATTGCTGCCTATAGCTGAACTGATAATTTTTTCCTGTAATTTCATTGTCCTGATCTTAAACGTTAAATTTAAATTCAATGTCACTCCAATTCACAAGGAATCTTAAACAGTTATTTCCGCGAGATTCGCTAACGAGCATCAAAAAACAAATTAAGGATTACTCATTCAATTTGTGTTCGAATTGCGAAAATTAAGTTGTTTCCTTAATGTAAATTGCCTTTGTTTTAGGCGAGCTGTGTTTAATTGCATGGGAATCAGCATTATAGTAATGGAGTTGTCTTCACTCATTTCTAGTTTTCCCATTATAAAATAAAGACTATACAATAAAGACATAAAGACAATAAAGAGACAATAAAGACATAAACAATGGAACCAATAGAAGCATAATATAATATATAAAAGACGAGAAAATGTATTATAGTATGGTATTATAGCATATGGCAACTTACTATAGTATAGTAGGTTTGTATATTATTTGTTTGGTACGTTGAACGTACTTATATATCAATTAAAAAAAATTAAAAATATCAAAAATCTATCTCGCTTGGATCAGGGACATAATAAGAAAACGACACTCACAACGCAGAATGCAATAATTAAAATATAATTAAGCACTCAACCTAATAAATTATAGTTAAACAACCCGAAATCTCAAATGTCGCGAAACCGTTAATCACGTGTTGTGGCAATTTGCAACCATCTATTATTTTGACGAAGATTACTTCAAGCGCGACATGACTGATAGTTACGGTTTTCCCAGAACTATTACTGTCAGACGTTGAGCGTTTAGCTATACACGTGAAAAGGTGTTCAATTAAAATAGTTTTGAATGTTGAGGAAATGAAATAACAGGACCATGGCAGCGGCTACCCCCTGGGCTACCCGCTTGGAAATAAGAATTTGGTCAAATCAATGAATGACCATAAAACCATGATAATAATTTTTTGGTAGATGGCTAACACTGATTTCAATCAATTTGATAAGGTGCATCTTGCATTGTACATATACCTACTGACCTAACCTACCTTACTTGAAATCTTGTTTATTTAAGCACTATTTTCTCCTAAACTATTTGAGAAGATCTCCATCGTTATTCAAATTATGTAAAGCAAAGGCCACAACATCGTAGCTTAATAATATTAGATTTGAATTTCATTAAAGTTGCAAATCATAAATCCATCTTGAGCTCGCCCCAGGAGAGATTGTAATAATGAGGTACGTTTAGGACTTGTTACTTAATTTAACAACAATACATTTTGTGGGTAGAATAAATAGGTACAAATAAATGAAAATTAAATTATAAGTAACTAACTTTAAGTAGGTACCTATGTATGTAAGTAGGATAAAGGGATGTTTCCGAGGAAGCGAGATATTATTTAGAAAATGTTAGGTATCCTCTTAAAAGAAACTCCATAAAGAACTTGTAATACAATCAATTTATTCATTAATATACATACAAGCACAATAATAAATATAGTTATGAGAAGCATTAATTACCCTATAAACAATATCACCTATCTCTATGACGATGCCACCTGCTGTTTAACCGCCACCAAGTTATGAACGTATTAAACCCACTTATAAATATGTTGAATGCCACATTACATTAATGATCTTTATGTTTAATAAAGTTTGTATACCTAAGGTGCTACGGTCAAAATTACATCATAAAAATTGTCATACAGGATGTGACACGAGAATTTATATCAGACTTTTTATTAAGTACGAGTAGCTACCTATTGCACGCTAAATGGAGTATGAAGTGATGGCTTCAATAAAATTAATTACTTTAGTTATGATTACCTACCAAATTCTTCTTCATAATCCATGCATAGGTAATAGATACTACTTACATATTAAACCCAATTTTTAATAAACTTGCGTTGGCGACTGTATCAGGTTCCCTCAATCCAGAAATAATGAGATAAACATAACTCTAAGAAAGTCCATTTCGCATTTGTTTTCTGAAATACTATTAAACTCAACCGCCAATACAGTGGGGAAGTTTATCAACTCGTTATTTCTGTGAGTTTCGCTAACGAGGATCAATAAATGAATTAAGAGTTTATCCCAACTCGACCTCTACCGTTTAAAGAAGTCAGAAAAATATTAAATTTAGAGACGTAATTATTTGAAGCAAAATTTTTCTTTTCCCGAGGACTCGTTCTAAAAACGAACTAGATATTCAAAAGGTAATGTTCGTGCGATGATATTATCTTCTTTGTACATTTTGCTTTTGATGATTGCAGTGTAGAAGTTTTCTTCATAAGGCTGTAAAGAGATCAGAGAAATCAAAGGGACAGTGTAAGTAGGTACATTAATATTAATGGTAACGTTTGCTGAAACCATATCCCGTTCGATTTACCATTTGGGACCGTCATAATGTTACCAAGATTCAATATTCTGCTAAGCTGTGATCTGCGAAATATGGTCTTGGATAATATAAATATTATTACCAACATTTAAAACCGACATATATTTCCGACATTTAAAAGTTTTTTGAATCACAAGTTTTTGATAATAATGTTTTTCATCATAATATATTATTGTATATTTTTACACAAAAGTCAGATTATATTTTCAAGACATATAATAGCTAATATATTACGTTATTATAGGTAGGTAGTAACTCTGTCCCTGCATTATCGCTGGTAATAAAAAACTTCTATTTAGTCATAAAAACCCTCGTCATATCACTGTTTCAGCCGTTGTTTGTCATTTTGGATCATATTTTATTTATTGCAATAAATAAGTAGTAGGTAAAACTGGCGGACCATTTTAGATTCAAGTTATTTTCTCTGTTAGAGTATATGTATACATGTGTGACAAAAACTTCTGAATCTTCGTTCATTAATCAGAATGAGTCACGTTTCTGTTGACATTTCTTTCAGTACTACAGTTATCCTACTTCTACTAAGTACGTCATACATGGGTAATCCCGTCAGGGGTGAAAAGAAATATATTAATAAGAATTCGGATTCAAATAGATTCCACCAAATAACATAATTGTATGTTACGGATCTACGTAGTTACAATATTTTCCTGTAATGGTGCTGTAGATGATATTCTTAGCAGGTATTCCAAAGATATTTATGAATTTCAGTAATTACAACAATTAAATTAAATATTTTGGGAGGAACGTAAATGTTGTATGTAAAGGTAAAATTTTCTAAGATTGACTACACCTACACTAAATATACTTTAGGTACCTACATACATATGTTAAGAAATTCCAGATTACGTAAAAAATTATAATATATAAATTAATATCATGACACAAGTAGCTACCTACTTAGCTACATTTTTATACTTATCAAATTAGAACGTTTAAGGTAAAGAGGGATGTGTAGAGAGAGTGTGACGGGCTTTGTTCTTCACAAGATCTGCTAAATTTGAAACAGTGCCATACGAACTCGTCCACCCAGTTTATTACTTAGACTCACGAACATGTTTTTGGCGCGATAGATTTGACATAATTCACGTTAAAGATAGTCACGAGATCGATTTAAAACACATTGTACAACAATTTTCCAAGCACACATCTAACTTGGCTGGGCGCCACTTATTGCGATCAAAGTATTTTATTCCTTAAACTGTCTACAAATTTAACATACTAAACGACATCTTACGTATGGTGAGTGTTTTAACCGCAGTGTTTACTCCGCTATCATAAAGCTTTAATAACGTGTGACTAATTCTCTCTATTCCCTGTACGTAAAATACTGTAGTCAGTTATGTTGTCTCAATACTGTTAAATACAATTAAGATATTAATTAGCAAATAGGTGAAGCTGCCTATTAGTTTTAATGTAAATTGAGGTTCAAGTAGTAAGATACTTTTACACAAAATGTAAACCTAGATTTATTGAATATTGCAGTTGGCCATTAATTTTACAATTCAAGTATAGTATATAGGTACCTAAATGGAAAAAAAAAATTACGTAAGATAGGTTAGTCATGTTTATAATTCCAACCCTTTTATCTAGCTTCAGAGACCTTCCGACTAGAATGCCGGATGCCGGCTTCCTGCTGGAAGGAAGGACTGATAATGCGTGAAGTATGACGGGGTCATTCAAGAATAAGGTCAGATTGCTCATATTAGGTATAGTGTCGGGTCTATGTTAACTTCCATAAGGACCAAATATGGATTCGATTGCAATTTGCATTGCCTTGCATTTTGCATTCATTCAACCGCCTAAAACACTTTAATACTATTAAGATTAAGAAGATTAAAAGTCTTAATTCATGAATCTATTTTTATGTAATTTATGTGAACAATAAAAAGAAAGTGCTTTTTTGAGATATCTACTACCACAGTAAAATTTATTTAATACAAATCCAGTATTCTTTTATATTAATCATAAATTTCGTTTTTAATCTATTGATGTGTTGGCACATAAACAATTGCTATTAAGTGGTGTAAGAATAACTGTTCGTGTAAGTTAATAATGTTCAGCTATTATGATAATGTTACCTTCACTCAATGCGGTGTTACGCCTGGGAACTATTATCATGCAGAGGCAAGGATTACGATATAATTTCAGTCTACTATTCTGTCTTAATCCACGTAAAGTTAGAGAAGCCACAAAATTGATGTTTCCGGTGTATCTATGAAGGATATGCTTCATAATATATTATGCTTGGAATTAGGCACTGATATATATATGTACGTTATGTATGAGTTGTGCAATTACTTTTTTAAAGAAATGGCGAAAGGTAGACTATAGATGGTAATGAAAAGCGGTGGACACATTCAATTTCAAACCAAAATTTATGCCTTGAATCCTTGGGAAACATGCCAATAATACTCAAACTTATTTAGGATCTAGGATAGAAAGATGTTGAATAGAATAACTAGCTGGTTCGGGGGATTTCATTTCTTTACGCAGTGAAGACACAATTTTTAACCCCCGACGTAAAAACTACGGGGTATTATAAGTTTATATGTGTCTATCTGTGACATCGTAGCTCCCAGCATCGTTGTTAGGTGTGATAGAAATTTTACACGCTCAGTTTATTTGTGGGTATCGTAATATAAAAGAACTTGAGCAGCAGATTACAATACACTATAAATGTCGGGGGTTTTTAATTAATTTGTAGTTAATTTAATACGTAGGTAGTGCAAATGCTTTTCTCTAGGTAATGTAGCTGTGTCACAATTTACATTATCATTACGTGCGCTGCGGTAAGAAGAAAATTCAAGTAAGCGGAACAGTGAAAAC